>JAKTSB010000034.1:0-139505 GCA_030579975.1 Blastobotrys buckinghamii (nom. inval.)
TTTTAAAATCCCTTGCATTAAACAGTCTTTGACGAAGATCTAATCTCAATTGCTTTCCTGTTGTTCCAATTATTTACGTTATTACAAGGGTGTACACAGCAGAATTCAAGGTATGGAATATAGAAATGACCATCTCGAATAGCCTTCTACAAATATCTCTAAGCACAAAATGATGAAGCTTAGATGGCCATTGCATCCTTAATTTTTCAACGACCACTATCAAATTTAATAAAGATCTTGTAACATCAAATCAATACTTTCTGAATGATTCAATTGACTTGTTAAACAACCTTACAACTTCCTTATAGTAATAATCTTAAACCCCATCCATGGACAGTTCACAAAGGCTGTAAATCCTAATTTGATCTATCAACACTTGGTTAGATGTTTGCATTAAATGCCATCTGCATCGCTTTGTTGTGATGACCTGAAAAAAAGAACAAATTGAAGAGCTTTTTTGGCGTTTAGAAGGTCCTGTTTGCCTTCTAATTGTGTCCTTGCGTCTCAATTTAAAAATAACTTAGAGATTCACCTCAAATGAATTGATATCAATCTTTCCCTCAAAGTGTATGTTACATGAGTGTTATGGTGTTATTTGTTTCCCGTCATAGTATACATGCTATCATACGTAATACCATATTATGAAGCTATGATCGTCATAATAGTTAGAACCAATGGTATTTATCGTTTGCATCTGTGATATCCTAGTACTTTATTAAAATTGCTATAGTATACCTCAAGATACCGCTATTGAAAATTACCATTATCGTCTTATTTATTAAATGTAAAACCTAGTTTCCATGAATAGGAATCAATCAGCTGCCTCAAGATCAATGCTCTCATTTTTGTTCTTCGAGCTAGCTGGGTCTACTTTTCCAAACCGTGGGTTTCAGTGACTTAAATCAGGTTTAAATCATTTCCATGAAAATAAAACTCACCATGGATGCATTGGTCTCGTTATTTGATTGTGTTTAATTTCAATCTTAAATGATCGACGAGTAATATTTAATACTCAACCATGCATCCATGGATTCATTGATTCCATATATCATAATTTTACTTTACTCGAAAAAAATTTCAGATAATCTATATATTAAGATGAAAAAAATAAAGTTTAAATTGAACTTTTTTTATCACTCGCTATAGTTGTTTGAAAGACAAGAAGTGATACAGGTCGGACTAAAAAATCCCTATTCCGTAGCTTAACTTGAACTGATTCAGATCTCAGATCATGAACGAGATCCATTTCCAAACGATTTGACGTATCATATAATTAACTACTCTGTACTGAATTATCCACCAGACCTTCGAAAGCTTCAAAATATGTATTATTCTCATTGGGCCTCTATATGTAACAACAAAAGTTTTTCAATAAGTAGGGGGGAAATTCAGTACTTTTCGAGGAACCTTGGATTGGAATCAATAGCCCTTATCAAACAAGGGACCTATAATTGAGTTATAACTTTTCAAAGTTTTTATTGATAGTTGGTAAATTCCAATGTGTTTCTGAAAAAATTTCTGAACGCCGAAAGTGACTGCAGATGAGGATCCATATAGGCTTATATCCATTATTGGTACGGCTATAACTAATATGCTCATGCAATAAGAGAACTTATCGTTTCATGATATATCTTGGGGTTATGAATTCAGGATCTGTTTATTGGTATATCAGCACGGGATCTTTGCCTTTTTTTTTGATAATGTGATTTAGTATACATATTATTGATACATTATTCTAAAATTTCAGCTCTATCACACGTTGACTATTATAAAAGTGTTATGATATATGTCTTTAATATGTACTATAAGCAAGTACCCGAAAAATGCAGACTGGAACCAAAAAAATATATATAAAAGGTGAGAAACGCGTTAAAACCTTCTAGTGTTCAGCTTTTTCACATCTGCATGCTTTACTTAATTATAATTATAAATTCCTGCTATAACATGAGCTCTCAGCTGTTATTATAAAACCTGTTCTAAGAAGGGTGCAACCATCACAGTACAGAAACCTAGTCATGAAGCCATTCACAATCTTTATAGGGCTTGAGTCTATAGTTCCTCGTTGATTTTAAAAGGCTACCAAACATTATGAATTATATCTGTATTAGTTAAGACTATAGAGTAATCATATTAAGTAATTATTATACAATTGAAGTAAGTAAGATTCGAACCTGATTCAACGTAGAAGTATAATATCGTTCTAAAAGCCACGATAAAATTATTGAAACTGCATAAAGTTTAAATCAATATTAACCATCATGCATCAACTATCCAAATCATTATTATTATAATGGCAGATTGACCGTTAAGAATCAAAACTGTTCTAAATATGGAGCACAAGGTGCAATCATGAAGCTTACATGTATGTATTTAATCTCAGCAGCCGCTCAAGTCAAGTTTATAAATTTATAATTATGTATCATGGATAATATGGTCCATCATAGCTGTCAAACTCAAGCATCCAAAAACTAATTAAATTTTTACTAAACTTTTACAACGTGTTTAACAAAGATAAACTTTATTAAGATGTATAAGCTTAACCGAGCATCAATACATAAACCCTTTTGTGCTAACAGTAATCGCGGTTTATTAAGTCAAAATAGGAGGCATTTTCTGGGACGAGTTTCTATGTGAATATACGCAATGATTTTTCTATATAATAACTCTTCAGGTTTGCATTACAACTCACGAAATAATACCTATCTTTGCAAGGAAGAAGTAGAATAACTGCAGGTTTACTATGATTCAATCTAAAATACAAACCAACCAATAACTCTGATTCATATTCTTACCTTGTTATTGGGATCCAATTAACCCCCAATAAGCTCGTATTTATCATTATTATCGAACCTAATACATCATGTTGTTTGACTAGAACAGTTTGTTGCTTGAAACTCGCCGGGGGGGTATTGCCGTACTGGTAATCACTCACCCCAAACAATTTCATAATAGAAGATCATTCATAATATAAAAAAATCATCTATGGATTACCTAAAAAAATATTTTCTCCAGAGTTGCGAGAGTTTCATGTCCAGTACTCGGTATAATGGTTCAAACTACTGCATTTAGTGGTGTGGTGTAAATACTATGCATCTCCCCGCTATTAGATTCTACTAATACTCCCGCTTATTCGGTTACTCCATGGGTATACTGAACTTGAGCTCAAGCACCGGATAAAAATATGCTTAAAAGTTTGACAGGTTCCGGATTTGGAAATGTCTAGTGATAATCTCGGTATTTGGCATTAGTACCCACAGCAGCACAGATCGATAAAGAAAAAAAGATAAGCATTGATCATGCTTTTCATATGTGATATTTTGAACGCGTTACATTTTAATTAATTATTTGAAGAATTCATTTGGTTAAAAGCTATACCATCAAGTAAATAGAGGCAAGTATAGCTATTTGTGGGAAAACCTATACCAACCTTTCATTATTTATTACTTTATACTTATATTCAAAATCAGTGTGAGATAAGCTGAACTTAGCCATATGTTATCATCATATTATTTTCTCCGCAACCCTAAGAATCTTCATGTTTGGTGATTATTATTTTGCGAAACTTCATACTGCCATGGTGTGTGGTGTGTTTACCAGATCCTTGGATCATACAACTTTGATGATGATCATCAAATCTTTTGCCCATTCATTCTTAAGTTTGCTGGTTAATTATTTTTGTACGTCTTAAGACCCGGATTATTGCCCTGCTCATTGAACGATCAGGTCCTTTCTCTAGTGTTTTGTATCGATCACTATAACGTTTTATTACAAATCCGATAATTACATGATGGCTTATTATTATATAATGAGGAGATAATTGTTTTCTCCCATTATTTACCTATTAAGAAACTTATTCTGTAAAATAATGGCGTGAACTTTTTAGAAAACTGATCTGCTGATATAATTGGCAGCAAACTGCAATATCCTTAGCCGTTTATGATGCCCATAGTGTCATAAAATCATATCAAGTAAATAAAAATTATTCCAATCATTTTCAGGCTCATAAATTGTTTAATTTTTGAATACTATCACAAGGGGCCCAAGATAACTATAATTCGAGTTCCATAACAAAAAAAATTTAATTTTACAAGAGGATGGATGGTATGATAAGTGATAAGTGACCTGATTCAGGGATAAGAGAAATAATATTCCAGGAGTTGTGAGAATAAGCTCACATGTATCAATGATGTATGTTTCGTACTTGATGTATTTGAGACTTTGTACCCAAAATATTAGCACTTACAGACCAATGTGAGTTCTATAGCAGAAATTTTGAGCGGGTTTTTTTTCTTTTTTCCTCAGAAGAATCTATTCAATGAATCCCATAAATATTCCAAATACTAGCATGGCTGCAGTAAATAGTTTATAAACCAGTCTTTGAAAGTTGGGCAATAATAGTCGATCAATATAACTTGAATATAACAATTCTACAAAAGAAATGTATTTAAACTACTTTAAAGACTGACATTCAATTTAGGAATTAACTCTATAGCCCCAAAAACCATTTGAGTAATTTTAATCTTTATCTTAACATTTTCCATAATAGAGTTAATCATTTTTCAAATAAAATAGATATATCAATCTGCAGGTTCTTTATGCAATGTACTTTAGTCCAATTTGCATGAACATAGTACGATTTTTATGTATGAAATGTAATAATCAATTGTATAATTCTTAATTTGAGAGTGTTACGCAGTATACAACGGATAGATGATGCCGTTGCATCCAGAATAACCTTTTTTTTTACATTTCTTTTGAGTATACTATAGTGAAAATCCAATTATACTTTCCAATGATAATTTAGTATTATTTTCATTAACCATGCTCTCTTTAAAGGTTCACTTAATATGAATCATTGTTCAGTATAGCTATAGGTCAAAAGACGTTTGTTATGAATACTGAGAAATGGAAGAATTCAAATATACCTTTATACTGCTAGTTGAGTGAGAGTATACATGGTCTTTAAAAACATGTCCAATCTCCATGATTCAATATAGCACCTACTCAAATATGAAACGTATCAATTTGAACCGGGAAATAGCATTATCATGATAGCTACAGTATGATAATGGAATATTACAAATCCTGTTTTTAAAAGTTAAAAAGATCAAAGGATACGGTATTTAAGATCGCACAAATTTCTATTAGCTGTTTGCTACAAAAAGGTGCTTGTACCTAGGCTATTCTCAGAAAGTCAATCATTGCATGCTTGCGACTTTGTGAGCTGGGATAACATGCAGGTCTTTTTTTTTTTAGCTTTTTTCTTGAAGATACAAAGACATGTTTTTGCTCAAGAAATGAGAAGCTGCCGTTCCCAGATTCAAATTCTCATTATAATTATAATGGTCAATTGTTATTAATTCAGTACTGTATACTCGAGATCTCGATCAAAGGTTTTGAATCTATCCTTGGGTTCCATATATCATAGCTCAATAATGAAAAAACTTACTACATCACTACACGTGCTATAGTACCATAAATATGTGAATCCTATATTCAAACTTCGAATCAATGTTTCAATACTGAAATCTGATAATGAGACTTAGCATAATAATAGTTGCAATCATGATAGAAATTCAGTGTCAATCATGCTGCAGTATACTATACACATGGAATATTAATAATATTTTGTAAACTCAATTGGTATTTCTATGTTGCTATTGTAATATTTTGGCAGATCTTTTACCAGAACTCCATAACCCCCAAACTTATAAGTTAAACAAGAATGGAACTGTCAGAAATCTTATTGGTCATACAGTCTATAGCTACAATGTCAGGATTTTAGAATAAATATGACTAAAATACCTGAGCCTAATATGCTATTGAGATGAAACTATCCAATGGATCCAACCTATAGGCTCTTGTAAACTGTATGAATCAGTTTTAAGACTTATGCCTCCTAGTTCAATCTTACATGGACAAATAAGGTAACAAGTAAACATCACAAGGTGATTCTGATAGAACCAAAGATAGGCAAAATTACACAGAATGAGATGGTTGTAGTTTCATTGAGGCCATCCATTGGACAAAAAGAACACTGTGGGTTGAATAATCACATCATATCTTGGTGATGCGAATTTTGGTTGGTGCATGATATATTTTCTGTTGATCGGTATAGCTAAATTGAAGATCATCAACAAATCTTTAAGAAATTCTTTCAAGCTTTAACAGTTCTTATTATAGAAAAGCATGTGGGTAGGAGCTAACTACCATGGTATGCTGCAAATTAATATCGATCAATGGTTGTGACAGTGGCATTGAACCCCGTATAGAATTGTTAAATGTTACTAGGACTACAAATTGAGAGTTATTGTGGCAAAGGGTAATAATCAAAAAAATATTAAGCCAGTTGGAATATGCGGCTTCGATGGATTAACTATAGTAGTAGTTTCTGACCATGGGTATGGGTCGTGACTCGATTCGAAGCATATGGCTAGAATTTGAATACGAGCAGTTCAAAAATAGTTTTCATAATAATTAATCAAATATTTTCTAGTATATACATTATAAAGATTCTGATAATAATATCGTCACCCAGGAAATAAAGTGGGGCTCCATTTTTACTGCTAGCTAAGCTGTGCAACCCTGATAATTGTATTTATATACACTTGTAAACAGTCGACTAGAAATCTAAGAGCTTCAAACTGGGTCTGCTTGGTGTTTGGATACCCTCTCGAGATCTATCCCGGAAGGTGCAACTTACAAGTACAAATTGTACAGCTGTATCCTCAAACTTCCAAGTAAATATGTCTTAATATCCATAAAACAGTTAGAATAAGATACTACAAACACCAGCAACATACATTATATTAAGTTAGCTTTATTCAATGGATAAATATATATATATATATTGGTATACTATGGTGACACCTAAAATCGATCGATGCTCTCCTATTAAAAGATGTTTGGATCAAAACTTCAAAGTCCCTCTAGGAATTATAATAGTGATTTCTTTTTTGGATGTGGACTAAAATCAGTCTAAAATAAAAGCAGGGTGGGTTCGACCGAGAAATTATTATTTTAATAATGTAGACGCATCTGGTGATTAAATGCGTCCATAATTTTCTCACAAATTTACAACCTCAATTTATCAAGCCTCTTCTGATTTAAATATCATGATATGGTATTATCCATACGAAATGGGGCAATATTAAGCCAAGCTGCTATTTCATTTCAAGTCTCAATATCTCGGTGATTA
Source organism: Blastobotrys buckinghamii (nom. inval.) (assembly GCA_030579975.1). Taxonomy (NCBI): domain Eukaryota; kingdom Fungi; phylum Ascomycota; class Dipodascomycetes; order Dipodascales; family Trichomonascaceae; genus Blastobotrys; species Blastobotrys buckinghamii (nom. inval.). Next base: position 7,199 of record JAKTSB010000034.1, read on the forward strand.
TGTATTATTCGATCTCCTACTGGAGGCTAAACAAATTACCCTCATTTTACAGTTCAAAAAACGCGTTCACTTCACCTTAAAATCCTTGAAAATAAAAATGACGTCCCAAACCAGCTAAGCTTATGACTCCGACTGACTTTTACCATTAGGTGCCTCATACATTGGCTACAATATCATAACTTTGTTTAAAATCCTCATTCTCGTCTGAAGCAATGTTTTTTTTAACGCAAGAGAAGAAAAAGCTTGAGAAACTTTTAGTACTTGCGAATAAGAAAAAAAAAAAAAAAAGTAATTCCCAACATCGATGAAATTGCTTTAGCATACGGCCAAAAAAAAAATACTGCCACTATTTCTATTAATACATCCAAAAACTTTGTTAGTGGCTGATATATATCTATAGCTAAACTGGACTTATACTCATACTATTATTATACCAAACCTCTTACTATAGTTATAATTCATTCGAATTCTCCATTTTAACCTATTACGGAATTCAACTATAACATAATTTGCGGTATAATTTTTGAGTGTTTCGAACTTTTTTTAACATAACATGGATGTATTTTTTAATTTGGGATATCAACGGGTTCCCGGTGGATTAGAGCGCGTTATAGATTGCAGATTACAGTTTTTAGGCCTGCTTCTGTGATATCCACAGCCAATAGACGCATGATTTCATGCACTGGTCATTAGGTCGCGTTTGACAATTTAAGCGGGAATAGGGGAACTTTTCAGCTGCACTGGACATAATTTTTTGTTTCAAGCCATAAGTTTTTATGATCCCTATAGACTATATATTAACTCGAAGCTACGGCCAGTACAATATTAAGCTTAAGGTAATAATTAAAGCATTGGCTTGTTATAGCTTGCGTTTTGCCGTTCCATTAGTGTGATTTTTTCAAATACGCGTGGTAACCGCTTCAGAGTATCCACAGACGCCCAAAAAGATTCAGCTTTTATACAGTACAGTAGCAGTAAAATCAACAATTGTTAACACCAAAGTCCAGTTGAAACTAAGGTTCAATTTTATTATAACAGTGGTTATGTTTGAATAATATTTTATTGTTCGTATTGTGATGCTTGATTCAATACGACACCACATGCATGTATAAGGTTATAAAGGTTAAGCTTAAGAGTTATAATAGCCTGGCATGGAAAAACTATAGCACTACTGTATATTGAAGTTTATTGCAATGGTGAACATAACTGATAACTAATGTTTGTCACCTCAGTTCTAATTTTTGTATATGTAGATTGATAACTATACATATGTACAGTACACACAAGTTTGCAATGATGATGAATTAAACAGCCACAATCAAAATTTCAATCGTAACATTGGTTGGAATTTATATTGGATGTATACTAAATTAAGGGGATGAAAAGTTAACCAATAAAAGGTGATCAGTCAGATCTGGAAACGAAATCTGAGATCATCGGATCTTGAATTAGATCTTCAAGCTTAAGGTGAAAGCTTAGGGCAGAAGACAGATCTCGACGTTAAATGTTCCTGTAAGGTTTTTAGAAAAAATCATCAGAGCGTTGCGATTATTGAATCTTGAGCCGAATTTAGATATCAAATCGAAAAGCCTTATAATCAGTTAGTAATATAAGAGTATATATTATTCAGGATTATTTTGAATTGCAATAGTGATTCTATTTTTAAAAGCTGGCAGTGTTTAGATATAGATTGTCTTTGGTGACTATCCATAGTAATTAAGCGATGATGATACTATCGATAATTTTTGACTATAGAACTAATCAATGGTAAAATCCGATGTTGGCTTAATTCTTAGGTGAACTTGGGCTATTGCAGTGCATGGATTCTTTGTTGCTCTGAAGTTGCATCAGCAGCATGATGAAATTGCAGTCTCGCTGGATTCGCGTGAATGATCTTCTTAGTTAGCATCCCGTACAGGCATAAAATACCATATGTGTACCTTAAGCGGCTACATCGGATGTTCACCACTGGATGTTTGAAATCAGTCGGGATTCACCTTCAATCCAGGCCAATTTGATTACACACTGCAGTATTATTGTGAAGGTATTTTATTGAATTATAATGGGATAACCTAGGTAGTTATAACGTGCGATAGACCATGGCAAGGATAATAAGAATTCAACCATCCACCACCTTATTATCCCACAGCAAAGCCGCTCAACCGTGGAAACCCACAAAAATCAATTTTTTTTTCTAAAATTTATTCTTAACAATCATATATACTATAAACAGTGGACGACACTATGGCATCTCATCTATAAAGTCACATATATTCTATTGGCCCAATTGTAAATTTCTTCAATTAAGACCGCTTAAAAATTTCATAAATTAAAGCTAGTTACCACAGACCACCATTCTATATATTTAATAGCTTGGGTAAAATTTTATAATATATGAGGCTTAAAGCACTATCATAATAGAGTTAAAATTTAGGGCTCCTCCGCTATCAGACACATTTTTTTCATCTGTACAACCGTGACCTTTAAAAATTTTTCTTGATTCTACACGTAGCTGGGCCTTGGAACATTCGATGTCATAATGACAGTTTCACACACACAAAAGAAAAAAACGGTTGACTCTATTGTTCCCTGAGGAACATTGGGATCTGTTCTATGCAAAACTCCCATTTCAGGTCGTTCCTGTGTTCTTCAGATTTTAGCCCGATAATTGATAATTGGTTACTAGTGCTTGAATAGATATCACCGAATCATTTTTCCCTTAACCATCACCAAAGAGAAAAAAAAAACGACTTTTTTTGCATAACCTTACATTAGCGCGTTTCAAGATTTTTTTTTTCATCGATCCGGATAGCGTACAAACCTCGGAGTTGAACTAAAAAACCAGCGCTAAAAGCATTTTATTTTGAGTTTTTATTGAAGATATCACCTTCTATTTGGATTACAACAAGAGCTTACACAATCATCGAATCAAATCATGGTGCGCAGAAGGTGGTAAATTTTAAATCGTAAGTATTGATAGTTCAAGTTGGTTTGAATCGGTGTTGTGAATTAAGTTGCTAATTACCAAAGCCTCAAAGCTGTTGATCGAGTTTGATGTTCAGGGAAGTTGTATGCATGCAAGATATCTATAGCGAGCATGTAATGTGGATGAACGCGAAATCTTAAGAATCAATTGCAACATAATTTTTTTTAGTTAAAGGCCATTGCAATGACCATGGATCATGGAATCTTACCTATAGCTGATACTGTGTATATCAAGGTCTAATGGCTGCAGTTTATGAAAAAAACGAAGTCACATTTTACATTAGTCAGTTGCTATATTGCAGCTAAATTTACCTAGAGATTTTCATCAAAATAGGATACTTATTGGTTTAGATATCTGATGCATGAAATTATAGGAATTTTTTGGATCATGCAGAACTCCTAATTACCATGCTGCAGTTGAAGTCTTATCGAATAGAATCTGTCAATAAAATTGGATCTCTTAAATTTGATCCATATCCCGGCCTTGTAGTATCAATTGCTTTTACCCAAGGAATGGGTCCTTGATGGATGCACAGCGATGATATATCATACTATAACATATAAAGGCTTTAGACTATAGATTATATGATGATTGCATGAGTAGGTAAGCATGTTGAAATTAATGTAAATAGATGTAACAATTTTTTACAATGCTAAATGCTCTGAAGCATGTAGCCGCTTTAGCCTTCAAAGTACTACACTACGTACACCAGCAAAAACTACATGTATGCATGCTGGTCTGCTATATATCAGGATTCGTTGATTTAACTTTTTATTAAATTTTGAATTGAATACTTAATAATATGAGATGATAAAATTATAAATGCTACCGTTAAAAAAATACTGGTATTATAAGAAACCAATAGCCTAGGTTTCAACGACCAAAATGTACCCTGAAAATTTAAAAATATGCCACTCGATACTGCAAAAACTTTAATAATCAGAGTTTTGAATGAGAGACTCATCTGGCAGAGTCATGAAGAGATTTTTTTAAATACACAGTTAAAATTTCGCTAAGTCTTGAACCTTGTTCTTGACCATTGTTTACATATTACCTTATAAAGGGTTATATACTAAAATAAAGCTGTCAGTTGAATGTACTGTAATAGTTGAAATAAGCATGATATATAACACTATTGATAGTTCTGGATGATGCTTTTAAGGGAAGTTGGAAAATCTTGGATTCTTGCAATCATGAGAATTTTGTGATTATACATCCAAGAGCACCCACAAAGTTATCTGCTATAGATAGTACCACATTTCCTAGTGTTAATCTGCCGCCGCTGATAAGCTGTCTATCAACAAAGCAGTTGATACGCGGCACTTAGATCTTTTATAATGACTAGTGCACCAACTTTTCCAAAAAAAACATTGTACATATACTAGTGAAATTAGCACCAGTTAAGAATCTCTTTAAACTAACAGAAGACTTGACGTATGTTTATCGATCTGGACGTCTTCATTGCAATATCAGTCCTAATTAATTGGCTGAGCTTGAAGCCATATTCTTTATTTAATTGCGATTGGTCAACTTAACTTTTGTAATTTTTTATTTCTTATGCTTGACTAATTTAATCTCTATAAACCCATATTTATTGAAATATTATAATGACATTATAAGGTTATAACTTTTGAACTTACTGTAGGTTTTACAAAATCAAGAAACTGCCAAAAAGAAGAAAAAAAAAAAAAAATTACCCTTGTGAGACACGCATCAAATAAGTAGACTGAATTCTATTCCTGAGAAAACTTTAGACCCGCTTGAGTACATTTTCAAATATTGTAGTGGTACTGCAAGGAATAGTACCTTGAACTCAGGCTACCAGCCTAGGTAGTACTTTATAAACAATTGCATAACCTGAGCGATGCTTTAGTCAGCCTATTAGAATAAAATTAGGTAGAATACTTAATTAAGATACATATTACACCATGGCAAACAGATCCCAATAGCTTGATAGAAACTCTTATACATGATCAGATTGCTTATACATAATTTAAATTAAGATGCCACTTATTATTATAAATATATATGTCCAGGATTTATTATGCTTCTAGCTCGGCTAAATAAAGCGTGTGAGAATTTATCACAAGCACATCCTGGATATAAGATTTGATGCTTCCTTGAATCATATCATGAGTTGTTTATACCTATGGAATAAGCTTAAGATACCATATGGATTATCCGATACAAAAAAAAGAAAGAAGATGCATTGAAGTTAACAATGAATTGAGCCATTAATATGAAGACATATGTAGATACAAAAAGGAACTAACGAAGATAGAAAGAAATAACGATAATAAAATTTGAACCATTTATTACAGAGAACAAGTATATCTACGATAGATGTCCAAAAAAAGAAATCACAAATTATAGAATGATTCCATCGATAAAAAAAAGAGGTTTTATCTTGATCCTATAAAAAATTTAAAGAATAATCATTATCGATTGAAACTTTATCATTGTATCCTATTTGCTTTACCTACTTATCATTTCTTTTTCAAATACTTAGTAGCCTATAGTATACATATATATGTATATATCCAATATTTGAACATTTTAAGTGGAGAATTCCAAAATTAGAGACCGGTTTCAAAATTCAACCCATGGCAGTAGAAAATATACATTTTGCTATTTCATATTAATAGTGGTTCTTTATTAAATTGTGAAATTCAAGCCATCACCTCTATGATTTCTTTTTCTTGGATTCTATCGATTGTCAACCTCACCTGTACCTTCAATTCATAATCTAAATAATTGCAATATGGAGTCTCGTTTTTCGAATCTTTTTTTTCCAAGATAATATTATCAAGATCATAACTTATAATTATAAGATCAATCAATGATCAAAACCGTCTCGGTTGATGGTGGGTTTTACAGTTCAAGAGTTGCTATAGGTATGTATATATGTCTTTAACTGTTTACTCCGAATGTTTTTTTTTTTTTTTTTTTTTTTAGTACCACCGAGAAAAAAAAAAAAAAAGGTCTCAAAACTTTTTTTTCTTTTCAATACCGGTGAACAATAACTAACCTTTTTTCTTTCTAACAATTTTAGACATTTTCACTGTAGAGAATCACCACAGCTTATTCACCTGGCAATGATTTTATAGACTGTTCCACAATCTAATGGTGGTGCTGTATATATAAAAAACTCAGGCTTTTTTCGCACTCTTTAGATTCAAACCTTTTGAGGCTCTTTTACTATAGTGAAAACACTATAGAACATACGGTACTTTTATTGTATCAGAATAGAACTTGAATCTTTTTTTTTTTTTTTTTTTATTTATTAATATATTAGGTTGGATTTGTCCACTTTTATAAATTTTTCTCTCTCTTTTTTTCACTTTTCACTTCTTCCTTAGTTTATCAATACGACATATCATTCAATTATCATAATCAATAAAACCTGAATATTTTTTTCAGCGCTGCCAATTGACTTAATCAAGCGTAAACTCAATCGGTGTGACTTGTTAATCTCGACTTAAAAAAAACAAGTAATTATTATCGAAACCAGGGAAAGGAAATAATAATTATAATTATTTTTTGTTTTTGTATTTTTGGTGATAATAATAAACGAGACGACATCAGACTATTTTATAAATACTGTTTATTTAAAATAATTATTTAACCAGTTTCAACTCCTCAATTAATTCGCAACAGTAAAAGGATTATTTTTTTTTTTACTTTTGGATTGACACAATAGACTTATCATAATCACCGAACGTTTATACCCTAAACATATTGCCAAAATACAAGTAATTAAACTATTCTCAGCTGGCTTCTAACAAGACAACCTCAAAAGCAGTCACAAATTTTTGATTTTTTATATATAAAGATTTAGGTCTGCTAACGATTTGATCTTTTTTACAAATTTTTTTTTTTTTCTAAACCTAGTACTGCATATTATTACTCACCGTGTTAAAATATTTTTTCAATCGAAACTAATACAATTAGACAAGCATCATCAGCAGTTTCATTATTCTTATTTATTATAGGGGAAAAAGAAATAGGACAAAAGTTTTTGAAAGTTTCAGATAAATAAGCACTTAGATCCTACTTTTTTTTTCTACAACATTACAGCTCGATTCACTAAACTTATTGATAAATCATTGGACATTGCTCTAATAGTTTGAATAAAGAATGTATGTATATTAATACCCTATACTAACTTATGGATATTCTGACCTGGTAGTGATCAAGAAAAAGAGTTGTCACTAAGTGTTATTTCGGTGAGTACTTCTCAATACTAAAAATACCAATACAGACCAAAATATGTATATCCATTCTCGATCAATCGATTGGTTAGACTGGTTTAGTCTGTTTGGATAATTGGTAACGAAATTTCGTGATTTTTAGCAGTACAATTTTTTTTTTCTTGATCATTGCAAGACCGAGAAGGCGGGGAGTACGAAATTCATCAGCTAAAAATAATTGATGGCACCGTGTTGCGGACGTGCACATACCAGCTTTGATTTTTTTGATGATTTTCACCCCCTTATTTTAACCCTATAGAATATGGATCTCTGTTCATTCTTTGCAAATAGTATCACAGCTCACAATTATTCGACAATCTGCTATCAATTCATTAGACTCTTTGAACGGTTTAATTCACCGAGAATCTTTAGATACCTTTAACAAAATACCAATTATTAATAAAATCTTTTTTTTTATTTTTATTTTTTTTTTTTTTTTTAGACTTGTTCATACTTTTTTTTATACTTCTGAATCAATTAACATGTGGGATTTCATCTATTCGCCTCCTCATGCAGCACCTAGGTTTTCTTTTGTACATGATCCTTGGATATACAATGTTCCTTATCCTTCTAAAAAATGCAGGTTGTTCATGACTCTCTACTGAGAATTGTCTTTATTCCCGTGTTATCTATCATCAAGGTCAAGAATTGATGTGTGATGAAAAGGTTACAATTGGTGATGAGTAGAACAGTTCAGGCATTTGAAGGATCCAGTTGATTGGGAACTAATAAATCTAATAATAATGAAAAAGAAAACATCAATGGAATGCATCACAAATTATTGAGGTGGTGTGTACCTTGAAATCCTTTTTTTTTTTTCGATCCACAAAACCACAAAAATTGTTCATTTCAAAAAAAGAAATTTCAGCAAGTTCATGCACAGTCCAATTATACCTATGATGATTAGTTCTTATTAATTTTCTATTAGCTGCTTCAACTGTTACAGTACTAAATAAGTCAATCAACGACACCAGTTCTTATCCTTATTAATACCCCTTAATCTTTTTAATTCCTATTCACCTTTACTCTCTTTTTTTTAAAAGTTTTATTAGAACGTTAGATTGAATTGACTCAAAAAAAATCTTTGGCCACCAACATTTACCTCAATATTCATTGTTACTTCTTAACATCTCAGAGTCTTCATTATCCAACTATTTTATGAACAGCAATATCGAAAATTCTTTGAATAGATCGAATCATTATCGGTACTCACAATTAAAATACGAGTCAACATTCCAATCAATCTTAAGCCTTCAATTCATCACCACGTTCTATTATCATAACGAGTAACTCCAACCCTCGGGTATTAATTTTTTTAATCCCCAATACCAAGTAACAGGTAACTAGATTTCACAAGTCTGTTGGAACTAAAAATTTAATACCCCGAGATTTATTACCAAGAATTCGCAATCTACAATTAATTCATATTTCAACCTTTTTTTCTAGATCAACAGTTCTATTCATTCATTTAAAGAAGTGACGCTATTACTATTTGACACAAAGAAACAGAGATTGTATAATTTTATAAGGGAATTCAAAAGGCAGATATCCATCATCTTTAAAAGATCTTCAATAAAATACTAACAGTTATAGTTCCTTTTTTCTATTATTATTATTATTAGTTTTTTGATATTCCGAAGAAGATTGATCCGTCATATTATTGATTGATAACCAACTCCTTTTTATATCATTTCATCCCCACTCTTTTCTTTATTTTATTTCAATCCTCCTTTATTTCCTATATTTATTTTTATTGGATACATTTAGAATTATTTTTTTGGTGTTCGATTATCAACTATTCATAAATTTTTTCTATTGGGATTAAACAAAAAACAAAAATTAAAAATAAAAGGGTTCACAACTAACTATTTTTTTTACTTCCTTTTATAACACAACCATGTCAAACTACCTCAATCAGGACAATATTATCAAAAGTTTGACATCAGTTCATTTACCACCACCACCATCATCTTCATCTTCATCATCCTCAAATAAACAATCAAACGACGAATATGCATTAAATTATAACAACAAAATTAACCCACGTCAGACACCTCATGAGCAACAAGTTAAAGATTATAATTACTCATCACTAATACCATCATCAGCATCAAAATACAAATCAACACCATCTGGTAAAGCATTAATGGATATAAGTAATCCAATTATTAATACACCACCACCAACTCAACCAAGACAACAAATTCATCGTCATTCTTCAAGTTTAACCGCTGCATCAACTTCAGTAGGTCAAGTTTCACATTCATTAAGTTTTAATAAATTACATACACCATCAACAATATCTTCAAAACGACCAAATGCAAATAAAGAAAATATGTATACCCATTTTCAAAACTCATTACCAAATAACTCACCAAGTTTACAACCAAGAGATAAAAAATTTGGTTCAGCACCTCAACAAAAGACTCATGATAAACGAAAGTATCTAGTTGAAATTCCAAATCCTTCAGATTTACCATCAATTGAAGATGATGGTAAAAAACCACCCTATAGTTATGCCACACTAATTGGTATGGCAATTTTAAGATCACCACAAAGACGGTTAACATTATCACAAATTTATCAGTGGATTAATGATACATTTATTTGGTATCGAAATTGTAAAAGTGGATGGCAAAATTCTATTCGACATAATTTATCATTAAATAAAGCATTTAAAAAACAAGAGCGACCAAAAGGTGATCCTGGTAAAGGTAATTATTGGGTTGTTGAAGAAGGTTATGAATATCAATTTTTAGATTTAAAAGCTGCAAGAAGAACAAGTACTTGTCAAGTAACTTTTCATCAACGTGAAGTTTTTGAAACTTTTAGTACTTCAACTAATAATACTACTAACAATTATGAAACTAACGACAATAAAACTTATAGAGCATATGAACAAAGTACTGCTACTACTACTACTACTACAGCTAGCACAAGCAATACTAATTATTCGCATTTAATTCATGAAACTCCTTTAAAACGATCTAATAGTGTTATTGGGTTACAAAGGGTTGACAATCCAAATAAACGATTAAGCAATGAAGAATTTGAACAAGAACGATTATCAAAGAAGAAAAGAGTAAATTCTTTGGGTAGAGATTTAGATAATGGTGATGCTCCATTATTAGCACCTGCAGCAGTTGCAGCAGCAGCAGCTCATTCATTAACTCAATCAATTTCATTAAACAATAATAATACTAACAATACACCAATTGAATCACCAAAGAAGTTTATTAGTGGTAACAATTTAATTCTTCATAAACCAAATTTATTACCACCATCATTAAGTTTTCCACCACCAGGTCAAATGGCAAGTCCAAATACTTCAATAAGAAATCATCGTGCAGCAATTCGAACTTTAACTGCATCTCCAGAATTTGATCAATTATTGGTAAATTCCAGTGGTAGCCCAATTAAACAAATCTCAACTGATGATTGTAATACTAGTTCATCAAATATTTCAAATGATGATGTTTCAAGATTAATTTTTGGTTCACCAAATAAACAAATTAATAAAAAGAATTATTATGATCAATTTGGTAATGATGATAATGATAATAATGATACTAATGGTGGCGATGAATCAAACAATACTGCAACTGATGTGTTTGGAGTTGATGTATTTCAATTATGTCAACGAGAAATTGAACGAGGTGAATTTGAAAATGATATTAATAACACACCTGCTAGACCTTATTTTGATTTTTTTAAATTTGATTCTCCAATTAAAAATCAAGGTCATTATTTATCTCCACCAAAACTAAATAAAAAGAAAACTGCATGATTCTTTTTTATTATTTATTTCTTAAAAGGTTTGTTTTTTTAACGAGCTTTACATTATTATTAATTTTTTTTTTTTTTTTTGGTGAAAGAAAAAAAAAAAACAAAAAAAAAACTTTATGATTCTTTTTTTTTTTTTTTTTTATAACTGCTGTATTTTAATTTATTTATCTTTTTTCACTATCAGTATTATGAACAAAACTATTGTAGAAATTGGTTGTTTTATTTATACTTTATTGGTTGTAATGGTTGGGGTTGTATATGCATTATTAATTGGTGGTATTATTCTTGGATCGTTTTGGATTTTAATTCAAAACTTACAACATCACCTCCAATTTTGATCATCAAAATTCTATACTATTCTTTAAAAAAGCGAATGGATTTAGCTAGTCATTTTACTTCATATTCTATCAAACTATTATTATCAATAGTTATACTATTAATATCAAGATGTTTATATTATCGTTTGTTTATAAAAGGCAAAGTTTCACCAGCGGCTAAATTCATAACCCATGAAAAAGATTCTTTTCTCATTTTCTCAATTATCAATCTATTATTAAGTTTATTTCAGGTCCAAGCTTTGAAAGATCATGTTATAAAATCACAAGAAATGTCATATTTAACTGCATTAATTATTGTATGGATGTTTCCATTATCATATTTGGGTTCAATATATGATGGATTAGTAGTATTAAAAACTTGTTCACCAGATTTTCAAACAACTAAATCTATTATAAAATTGAAACAAAAGAATCAAATAGTTTTTAAAGTAAGAGAAAGTCTAAAAATTGGATCAATATTATTTAGTGGTATTTCAGCAATGTTATTTCATGCTATCGTATTACATCAAAATGATTTATCAAAGCAATATATTATTGTACTGGAAGTTAATAAATTGTATTCTCTATTGTGTTGTTTATTAATGACAGTTTTACTATTAATTTATACTCATATTAATGCTTGGGTTAGTATTTTTAAAGTTGAAGAAAAATTGAATGATGCTGAATTTGATTATTCTCAAAAGAAGAAATATCCAATGAATAGAGCATGGGTTAGTATCTAAATTCTTTCTTATCCATTGTATATATGGGTTTTAATAAAAATTCTGTGAGCTGTTTTGTTATTAATGATTCTAATATTAGTGCTATAAGTCAATTGATTTTTTGGCAAAATGATTAATCATTTGTGGACTTTTTTGTGTATATAGTAGCATTTTATTTATCACTAAGTAGGTCCAGGGTGATCAATTGTCTGTCAAGATATATATATATGTAAAGGCCCTTATATAAGAAGAATTTTTAATTGCGTATTAAACAAATTTTTGAGGTATTTTCTTCTCAATAAATTATCTGCTGCTACATTAGTTTCATCAGATAGATGATATATATAAACATCACGCATTAATAATTGCTTATATCACCTTCACCGCAAATTAAAAATTTTTTACAAACAATATATAGCGTCAGTCACCTATACACATGTGCACCTTCTTAAAATTCCTCATAATATTCGAAAAAGGACCTTGAAATGAATGTTTTCCGGTTATACGAAAACTGTTTTATGATTCTTCATACCATTTCCATTGCAATTCAAGATCAAATCAATTAAAAATTTCTTCAGACAATTGTAATAACGCTTTGTTACCTGTACAAATAGTATCATTTACCTAACAACAATTCTCCTCAAAACCGTTCAAAAATAGGTAAACAATCTGACCTTACTTAATTTATAAAAAAAAAACATCATTCTGAGCCGCGTTCTATGAAACACGCGCATATATACCAAAGGGTATTTTCCTACAAGCTTGGTATCCATCCTCCACTGTAAAACTTGTAGATAAGTACGCGCACGTGCGGCATAGAAACACGATCAGCTCAAATACTCTGACACAATATTTTGTCCCCTTTATAATTTAGACGCGCACGCAACAACCACAAACCAGACTTTATTATCAACACTTGGGACATACGAGAAAAAAACCATGGCTGCAGTTACTTTATTTTACTCAATTGATTTAAACAGCTGTCCAACACACATTAAATTACCTTCACATCCAATCTACTATCCCCCTCACTAACTACTTGTAACATAGAACAAGATGACTACAATAACAGACCTACCAGTTGAGTTAATGGTGATGGTATTCTCAAACTTATGCAATTACGAAACTTTATGCAATGCCAAACTTACTTGTCGGAATTTTACTGAAATTATTAATACTCACAAATCAAACATTTACAACAAACAAGTATTTGAAAGCTTAGGTCCATTGGTAACATATGATGAATGTGATGATCTTGAAAGTGAATTGATATGGTATAATGCAATTGAAAGAACTTTGAAAGGTATAAATAATTGTAAAAATGTTAAAAAAGTATCCAATTTGAAAAATTTAGAAGGGTATTCTCGACCAAGGTATAATGAATATAATAAATCAGGGATTATTGGAATTTATGAAAGTTATGATAGTAATGGTAATCTAGCACAACAAGGATCAGATTATGATGTTATTCGACCTATTTCTGATGTTATGAGATTTGATAATTTGCAAAATTATTATAAAATTTTAGTATTTGAAGGATTGAATATTGATGAAATGAATATTCATCAATTGGATTTGAAAAAGGGAGTATTTAAAATCGATTTTGATCTTGAAATTTATAGAGAAGCTAATGAACATCCTATACCAGATGTTAATCTACCAAATGTTAGAAACCCAGCTAGATATGTTAAACAGATTGGAAATGGAATTGAAGATTTTTTAAATCAAATTGATAAATTTATAGAGTACTATTTAAATGGAGAAGATGAAAAGAATATTCAACAACCAAGATTTTATCATTATGAAAATTTATACATTTCTAGGTTATTAAAAAATGATAAATTTGAACTAATCTTTTGTATAGAAAGTCAACATGATAATTTATTAGTTTTTGAAAGTTCACATGAATTTTTGATAAAATATAACAAATTTGAAAAAATAAGTCAAATTCTTTATAGTGGTGTTTTTCAATTACCTAAATCTACTGATAATAAAATTTACAATCAAATATTGTATCTTACTCAAAAACGTCGAATATTACTTTCAAGAATTGGATTTATTGATGACGATTCGGTCAAAACTTTTGATGGTCAAGTACATACTTTACCATTTAATAGAGGATCTGATCATGTTTGTTTTTGTAACAATCTTATTTTTGTTATTAAAGAAGGAAGATATTTATACATGAAAAATATCATTCCACCATTTGAAGATTTAAATAAACGTATTGATTTAATTCAACATGTTATGGTCAAATGTTTAAAAAATGATTCAGCAAAGAAAGAAAAATATTTATATCAATTAAAATTTTGTTTCCCACATTTTGATCAAAAAAATGGTAAATTAATTATATTAATTGACAATTCAAAAATTAGTCCAAAATTAAAAGGTTGGGATAAATCAAAAAACATGATTATAATTTTTGATATTATTAATAATATGAATTGTAAAGTTTATGGAACTTTTTCTAATCGAGATTTTCGATTTTTAAATCAATCAATGAAAAAATATCCTTATAATATGATGAGTGATCGATCAACTAGAGGTTGCTATATTTTGAATAAAGATTCACAAGTATCATTTTGGAGTTTTGAAAATGTTTCAAGGTTTGGTGATTATTATTTGAAAAATAATACACCATATGGTGAAGAAAAATCAATTGTTAATGGTAAATTCCCACAAGCAGAGAGAAGAGACCGTGGATCATATTTTTGAAATAATTAATCAGTGGATGCACAACCTCTACAACCACAACTTACACAACCTTTTGGTTTCTCTTCACCAACTTTTTTGAATTCAGCTCTTGGAACTCGACAAATACATGCACTATTATGAGTATTTTCTTTAGTTTGAATACATTTTAAACAGCATAGATTTTCATAACCTTGTTTTTTCCATTTGGCAATTAACTGTGCATCAGCATATCGTTGTTTTAATAACCAATTATATAATTTTTCATTAATTGCCTTTTTTTTATAATATAAATCATAAATATATCTTGACCTTTGATGATGTAATTGGAAAATTTCATGTAATGATTCTGATTTACTTAATTTAGATGTATCCTTATGTTCTGCATCTTTTAATTTGTTTTCAAATTCTATTAATGTTGGTTCTATATCTTTGAATCCCTCAGGTGCTTTTTTGGTTCGACTTGTTCTAATTTTTGGCATCTTTTATTCCTTTACTATTTTGATCTATTCCTTATCTTGATATAGTTAGTATTAATTTTTTTTTTTTTTTCTGAGATATCGATCAGTTGGAATATTTTTCTATATATTATTATTCCAAATATAAGGTAAATACTATAATCTAGAAGGTCTAAAATTAATTTGGACGAATATATTATTGTCGAGTGTACCTAGTAATAGACGCTCTATTTGTGTCTGTAGTGATGTCAAAATTTTGGTGAGGCTGAAATTTCTTTTGCATCAAAAAATTGGGATCAATCGATTTCGCGTTTATCAAAAAAAAAAAAAAAAAACCTTCAGCCATACAAATTTATGATAGATCAATATTTTCGCGTTTCACCTTAAAATTTCATAATAATAGAGTCAAAAAACATCCCGGAGTTTCGGAGTTGTAATTTTAACTTAAAAATCCGGGGTTCAAAAAGGAGGATAATCTGTCGGCTGGAGTTTTAACCTTTTAATGTAACAGATTAAATTTGTAGGTTGTTTTCATTATTGAAGTAATTGTATGAACTTAATCAAGTCCTGACTGTTTCGTTCATTTAAGAATTTTCAGATAAGACCAATTAATACTTTAAGTGCCGTGATTGGATATGTAAAATAGAGTTTCTCACTGACCTCATAGCTCCATACAGCAAATGTAGTCTCAATCATAGAGTATACAATAGAAATTCCATATGTTTGAAGGTGCTATACCACTACCTGTAACTGTGTGAAAAACTTGGCCTCACATTAAAGCTAAATTAATTGATGAGCGACATGATGGGATATACCTGCAGTATACTATAGGTAGATGCCGTTTTGAAATACCAAAAGAATCGGCATGCCGTTATAGAATGTAGCGTTTTGTCCATATATTTCCGAATGTTTGATCGATATCGATCATATGAATCACGACGATCAAGTTCTCCACGTTCTTTACAGTAATACTCAAACTAAACTGCAAAGTACAGTGGTAAAGATATATATATAGAAATCAGATCTCAATACTACTGCAGATACATTTTTCCAGTAAAACAGCTCTACTGTACTACAGGTTAATTACAGTATAGTACGATTTGATAAACTTGAAATTAAGCCTGCGTAATCAACGCAACTCACTAATCCCAGAAATTAAAGATCCTGTAGCTACTGTAATTAATCTGGACACTCCTTCTAAACAACCTTATGTATACAGTAGTGAATAGTAAGGGTCTCAGGTTGACGCAAAATATTAATATTGTTTCACAATCCTAAGTTAAACGTTGGATACCTGTATATCCATAATATTAATTACCTACTTAAAAAGCAGATGAGTTCAATTGATTAGATTTTTAACTACTAATCAAAGTTTTTCAAGTTTGTGACTTAAGTTGAGTTAATATGATCGATAGCATGTATGGTGTTATATTTATAAGGGGAAAAGAACCTTGGTCGTGTCGTTTTTATGCATAAATTAACTTACAGTAGGTTACTCAGAAGAAGAAATTAATTAGTGATGGATGGGCATAAAATGGAGTTGAAAGTTTTCGGGATCATACTCTCGGAACCTCATGGCTTTTGTAAAGACGGATACTATCCGATTTTACGGATAGTCTGGTTCTCAAATTAGAACCAACAATTAATCTACATAACCTTCTGAATTTGTTTCACTCAATTATATATGGATCAATGGTAATGGGTCCTTTGGTTCGAAATACTTGAGCTTTATAGATATCGACATATTGAGTTTTTAAATCTGCATGGGAAACTCAATATCTCAAGAATCAATTTTCAGGTTAATGTGACAGAATAACTTTTCTAGTCAATTTTTTTCTGAAAGTTTGGCACTTTCTTAGGGCCCTTAAATATATATGCTTTTATACCAATTTTTGGATGGGATGTACTTGGCTGTAAACTTTGATTGGGTATCTCACATTTTTTGGTCAATTTCGGTATATGTATCCCTGAGATGAATGAATTAAAATAAATCTACTATACAGTAGTTGATTCTAGATCAATTGACTCCTGCAGCTATAAAATAATACGCCTACACAGTTCCTAAATTTCCCATCATCTGAAATTCGCCTGAATTGATTGCAGTTTTTCAATATTATCGGCGGACCTAGCTTCTAAAGACGGATACAAACCTTTCAACTTGAGTTCAAATAAAAAATTGCAACAAAACAACTTAAAACCTATAGATTTACCCTACTATACTATAATTGTAAAAATTCCGAGTTTTATTCGAAGTGTTGCAATTTGTATCCCTCTTTTGCAATCATCACTAACTTGCTAATATTGAAGAATTGCAATTTGTAGAGGATCGATGGTATCTCTAAATTACAGACTAACTCTCGCCCCATCACTCACCTCAATTGAATCTTCTTAACCTCATCATCAGTTTTTAGCCTCCACGTTAATAGCTAATATCAATCGTCATCTGCTCATAATGCAAATTGGATACGTGCTCGGATAAGCCTTAAACTACACTAACCAACTATTCTCTACTTCAAAATTTCAATCCAGGATAAAGTATCATACATGTTCGGAACGGAGTTTAGTAAGTTCCACCCGCCATCAAATCTTTTTTTTTTAAGGTTTGTCTCCAATTGTAAACATTACAATATTTGAATCATTACCCGAACGTCCCGAGCCTGCTTGGACCCTGTACCAGAAACCTTGTTTTCGCGCGCGCGTGCCCACAGTATTTTTTTCTTCGCAATGTCAAAGCTTAAGGGCCGCACAGTCTAGAAGCCTTGCATCCACTCTACATTGCAATGGTAATTGCATCCATTTTTTGGATCCATGGATTCATTAAAAAGAGGATTATCGGTGATAACTTTGCTTTGAGCCGCTAGGTTTTCCGCTGGCTTAACAACTACCAAATAAGCTTCTTACAAAGACAGTATATTTATGAATAGACAATTTTACTTAATAACATCAATAACATTATTTGAAGTGGATGAGTAATAAGTGGCCTGTTGGTTTATGAATTAAATAATCTTATACTTTAAATAAGGATTCAGAAGTTGGGTCATGAATGGTTTAAAAGAGAGGGAAGGATTTAAAGAGTTAATGCTAACTGTCGATCCTTGCATCTTGAGATGATCTACATGAATGAAAAGTTCAAGTGTATCAGGTACTATCCTTAGTTAAGAATTTTTGAAGGATCATATGGCACCTGAAAATACCAAGTTGTTAGTGCTTTCCTTCTCTTATGCAGAAAATAATATTTCTAATCAATATAGTTCTAAACATCAAGAGGATATATATATATCTACTGTATAGATATAATGTCACGAGATGATATTATTATGTATTTAATTATTGACAAATGTATTGTGATTCTAGTTCTAGCTACTTACATCCAAGAAATTTGTTTTGAGGTTCTAAATATGATTATTTTTGCATCATAAAATCTTGAACATTGCAATTATCTTTCCTGATATCCCAAATCTCTATCCTATAAAGCCATACCAAGAGATCACACGTGCCAAAGGATTTATATTAACATTTATCATCAATAAACCAGAGTACTTAACGGTAGTGAAGCAAGACAGCAACAAAACTTTTTTTGTTTGAAATTACCGGAGATTCTTTATATAATTAACCCATTTGCCACTTTACCTATTCCAGAATACTTTATCTCTGTATTCAGCTCTCTTTAGCTTATACAGGCTCCTGTGGTATTATAGTAGTTAATAATGATTTTGATAATTTAGAAAATGAAAGAGTTGCTTCAAAAAGAAGGTTCTCAACTTGCTAAGTTAATACATTAACCAAGGACGCACCATGAATCTATAGACTTGCATGCAACCAGTCCTAAGATTCAAAAATATTTTGTGCAAAAATGGTACAATATGGTTCAACGTATTGGTACCAAAATTATTATTAATTCTAGAATTTTAAAAACTGATATCGGAGATAACTATTAATCATATTAAAAGAAAGTGAAGTTGCTTTTTGTCCACATGTACTCACTCCGAGTCTAACTGGTATACCACATACTCATTATGATTCACACTATAGTAAAATTGCGGGATGTCGGGGATAAATGTTAACCCCCAAACCTACTAGGCTTTATTCTTCTCTTTATTATTAATAAACAAATTTGTATCCATGCAATACCCTACCATGGTGCACAACCATTTATATCTACATGCATACAAGAAATCTATTTGATATATTTTCTGCATTGATTCTAGACTAATCTTTACAAGGTAAGGCTCACTAGCCTCAGCTTGATCTATGTCAGTACCATAATCTGGGCAAGGCTATAGGATCATTTTTTCTTTTGAAAGAAACTTTGAGATCAACAAATAACCGTTCTAAACCTTGTACAAGAGTATGAACTAATTTGAAACCAATGTTTAATCGGTGTTATGTCTCTGAAAACTGACAATCCGATGACTTCCTTTTTACCTGTATTAATTTTTTCTAAACTGTAACTGTATAACGATTTTGTAATCCTTGAAAAAAAAAAAATATAAATAGATACAAATTCCTCTCACTTTACAATATAAAATTGGTTTGCTACAATTTTTACTACTTTATACGATCTTAGTAATACTTTATTTTTTCCCCTTTTTTGTTTGTTTGTTTGTTTTGAATTTTTTGCACAACACTTTAACCTACCTAACCTTGTCGATATTAGTTCACGATAAATAGGTTAAAGGAAGATTGAAAAATAAGCATAAATTTTGTATTTTTACTATTTATTTGGTTGAAAAATTAAACAACAATCAAGAACTAATCAGTGTAATAATATTACAATAGTTTTACGGATTTGGCTATAGTGATTTTTTTTTTTTTTTTTGGAAATTGTTTCGGATAATCTGGAAAAATCAATTATCACAGCAATTCATTAGAAACAAAAAGTTGCAAAGATATTTACATAAAACATCATATTTATAGTCCAATTATTCCATCAAGATTTTATTAATAATTAATACAATAATAGATCATTAATCCTAAAGAATGAAAATATCAGCATTGATATGGGTTGCCGTTGCCGCCACATTCGCAGCGGCTCATGGAGACGATGATGGACATATGGATCATAAAATCACCACTACAATTGATGAGCATGAAAATCATCACAATGAAAAAAACAAAAATGTACACATAGTAGCTAATAATACAAATCATCATAATATGGAAGAAATGGAGCCATCACCAGCTAAAATGGGTGCACATCATCATCATGGTAGACCAATCTTAGAAGATCCAAATTTAGAACCTCAACAATTAGCCTATTGGAAACAATACAATACAACCACATTTTTAACAGTGGATTCACCAGCAAAAGGTTTCTTATATGGTCATATTATATTAAATATTTTTTCATGGATTTTTCTATTCCCAGTAACTTTAATGTTAGGAATTGAAAAATCGCCCTTGCATTTATTTTTATTAACGATTTTTTCTGCATCAATCGTTTTATCATTAACATTTTTAGGAATTTATAGTGCCACTGCACCGAAATTATATCCAAATAATGTATATTCAAAATTTAGTATTCTTATGTTGTTTTTAATTATTATTTATTGGGTATCAGCAGTTTTAAAAACTTTGGCTAATTGGGCTATAAAAAGTTCACATTTGAAACCAATTGATGGTGCAGATTATGTTTTAACTGCTAATGATTCAAGTGATTTTTCTATGCGACTTTCACAAGATTCTGGTCATGGTATTTCATCTCCAGGTGGTAATGATAGTCACGATGGCTTCACTGAACCTTTAAGAGAAGATGTTGATGCAAGAAATAATAGTACAAGTGAAAGTGAAGAAGATTTCAAATTATATGAAGGTTTTGATAATGAATCATTAAGATCACAATCATCATTCGAATCTAGGGTTCAAGATCGATTAATTAGTAGAATTATGCAAAATCAAAAAATCTCATTATTTGTCGAGAAATTAGGTTCAATGGGGGAATTTTTTTTCAATTTATTAAATAGACCATTTGTTTTTATTGGATTTGCATATTTATTAATTGGTATTGCAACGGTTTATTGTTTAGCAAAAGATAAAAAAGTGTACAATATTTTGGCTCATTTTATTAAAGGAGGTGTATTTTTTTTATATGGGTTATTAACTTTATGTAGATATTTTGGCGCATTTGCTGATAAAGGTATGGCATGGAATATTATTATTCAAGACGATGAAAATAAATTATCAAATCAATATTATAGAAGAATTAAACCTCAAGGATTGAAAAAACCAAATTGGTTGTCAAATTTATTATCAATATTAACAAATAAAATCAAAACAATGGAATTTGTTGAATCATTTTTAATTTTTTTCTATGGGTCTACACAAATTTTCATGGAACATTTAGGTAATGAAGATGGTACATGGTCTCATAAAGATTTACAACATGCATCAATTGCTTTTATGTATCTTGGAGGTGGATTATGTGGATTAATTGTTGAATCAACAAAGATCAAAAACATTTTAAATAACAAAGTTTTAAAATTGGATTCTAAAAAGAAAATTATCAATATTAATCCATTTCCTGCATTTATTGTATTCTGGACTGGAGTGTTAATGTCAAAACATGCACAAGAATTGGAATTATCAACTGAAATTCATGCACAATGGGGTACATTATTATGTATTGCTGGAATATTTCGAGTTTTGACATATATTCTATTAATTACCAGTCCAACAACTAATGAAACTTCCAGACCTTTTACGGAATTGATTGTTTCATTTTGTTTAATTTGTGGTGGATTAGTATTTATGGAATCTAATGCTGAAACTGTAGAAGCTATGGTTTATAGAGGATTAGATGGTATGTTTACATTAAATGTTAATGTTGGTGTAAGTGCATTAATCATGGGATGGGTTATGATTGTAATGGTTATCAAAGGTCTTGCACATTCTAGATCATAAGAATAAAAAAAAAAAATTTAAGTAGTATAATAGTTTAAATATATTAATACAAAATAGAAATTAGTCATTACAGAAGATTAAAAAAAAAAATTAAGAGTCATTATTCATCAATATAAAGAGTTTGGAAAGGTATTATGAAAATAAGAGAAGTGTTAGTAAAGGTATATAGAGACAAGAAAGCTCTAATTCTTCTTGTCAAAATGTTTATCAAAATTCATGTTTAATTGATCCATATCAACATCTCTTGATTGAGCACGAGAATGAGTATGACTTGTTAATGCATTAGTTTGATTGGAATAATAATCATCATCATCAAGATCATCATCAACCGACATTGTTAAAGAACTTGAAGAGGATGATGAAATATTTCTTGAACTTGATCTTGATATAGTATTACTATTACCAGTTAATGAAGCAATAGATGAACCAGAAAAAGTTCGATGAGTATCATAACCTGTCCAAAATGATTCACAAAATGATAATGTATAAAGTTGAATTTTTGCTCTTAATGAACCTTTTGGTGTACCATTATGAGGTCTTAAACTTTGTTGTCGTACTAATAATCTAGCATAACTTAATAAACATAAAGTAAAATATACTCTAACAATCATTAATGCAATAGAAATTACAATACTAATAGAAGTTTCTTGAGCTAATGTAGCACTTTTATCCATTTGTTTATCTGAATCTCTTTTCATTAATTGATGTACAACTGGTGTAGTAGTAGTAGTCGGTAGACCAGTACTAATACTAGTAGTACTAACAATATTATTATTACTTGTTGTAGCTGCAACTTGTGCAGAACCCATTATTGAATTATTAGCAGTATCGGTACTATTTGTATAACCATTTTGTGCCATTTCATGAGCCTTTGTTGTGAACCAATGTACAATAAAATAAATACTAAACCCAATACTACAAATAATAGTATCCAAAGCATACAAATAACTAAAACAAACCATTTGTAGACCATTTCTTTGTGTAACTGTTAAAAATGCCATCGCATATACCGGAAGTAATAATAAACTTATAATATTTAATATCCATTCCATTACAGTTAATGGATGACCTGTGAAGATTGATAAAATTCCATAAAATCCACTAGCCTTGTTTAATACACCAACAGCTGTAATTAATTCTGCTCCCAGGTGTAATGGGAAAAAGAACAAGAAAGCTCTTGGGAAGAAACTTGTCGATTTGATGATTGTTTTTTTCATTCCTCTATCTTATTTATTAGATGCTTATATTGTTGTACTAGGTATGGTTGTGTCTCTTTCCATGTATTAAATGATTTGAAGAAATGAGCAGGGTAAAGAAAAAAGAGAGAGAGAGAGAGAGAAAGAGTAGTGGAATTAAAAAAAAAAAAAAAAAAAAAAAAAAAATTTTTAATTTTTATTTTTTTTGTGTAGGTTTCTTTCAAGAGATCGATATTCCGGTCCGGTGCGTATTTGTTATCACTGCTTGTGGTAGTGTTTATTGGGAACAGTATTTTTAAGCGTATTAGTTCTGCGCTGCATAATGGTTTAAGTCGAAAATTTTTTTGTGGCGACATTGTTATGTAAGCATGAACCATCTTATGAGCTGAACCGTTCTATTCTACAATATCATGTTTGAGAAGTTGAGAAATAATATAAACGTACAACTCGTTAATTAAATAAATAGTCTATTGGATATAAATTTTTATATATCAAAAGTATGCTAGATTATGTCTCTCTCTTTCTAATAAATTAAAGTATTTGACCCATTTTATTAAATGCAAATCCAACTGCTTTTTCCATAACAGTATCATCATTAATTGATTCCCATAACCTTTCAATCGCATCTAATCTAGCTATTTTACATTTCCCACAAACTTTCAACTTAATACTAAATTTGATACAATCTTCTTTAATTCTTTTTTCCATATAAAATTTGACCAGTTTTAAATAAATATTTGTTCCATCATTAACAGTTTTACTAAATTCTTTCATATCTTCTACCATTTTATTATTTAATTTAATATTTTCAATGTTAATAATCTTTTCATTTTTTTTATGGTTAATAGTTTCATGAGCTACACAAACATTTTGTTCTTCTATATCAGCAGCTTCTTTCTCTTCATCTTCTCTTTGTTTCTTATTATTATTATTAGTATTTGATGATCTTGTTGTTATTTTAATACTTTGACCATTTGTTGATTCACAAAATAGATGCAATCTAACTACAGCAGCTTCTGTGATAACTCTAGCCCCTAATGCACATAAATCTTTAACTTTTAAATTTTCTAATGAACCTTCTTCAAATTCTGGATAACCTATATCTTCCCAATCCATTGGTGGTATTCTTGTAATATTATTATTATGATTATCGTTATTTTCAGTAATTCTATTACTAAATTTTGAATAATTTAATTTTAAACTTGGTATTTTAATTGGTTCAGTTTTATATTTTTTTCTACAACAATCACACCAAACTGTCCATATAACTGATTCAAATCCTTCAATTTTTTTATTACATGGATTAACCATTATTCTTGATAATTTACCTCCACAAGATTTCTCATTATATCCACCATTATTATCATTAAATCTTGTAACTGTTGGACAGAATGTTAACATTAGCATCCCCTTTTTTGGTATTAAATCCGCTGCTTGCATTGATCCCATTAATCTTTTCATTATTGATATATCATCCTCACTAAATGATCCATTATTGCTTTTCTTGTTATTACTCCTCTGTTCTTCAAAATCATCTGGTAATTTTAATCCAATTTTTGAAAATAGTCGCCTATTCTGCTCCATATTTTTGATACTTCTGCTTCGTTGTTGAATAAATATGCTTAGTTAGAATAAATAAATATGTAATGCTAGTTTTGATGTGTAAAACTTTTTGATCAGTGGCACGATAGTGCCTTTTTTTTTTGATAGTATTTGTTGAATAAATAAATATAAATATGCTAAATGGCTGTAAAATGTCGCTTCTCTAGAAAAATAAATATTGAGAGTATAACCAAAATATATAAGAATTAAAATGGAGAAAGAAAAAAAGTGTAGATAAGTTTGGTAAAATATAGATTTGTAAGGGTTTTTGAAATTTTTGATAGTGCCGGGAAAAAAAAAAAAATTCTTCTACCTCAAAAAAAAACCCGCGTGAAGAAACGATCGGAGAGTTTGATTTTTTATGCTCGGAGGTATACTAAGCACTGCTTAAAAGACATAATTTTTTCCCAACACATAGCTTGAATTGGATGTGTTTTTAAGGTATCATAATAAATCTAACTTAATTGTATGTATTTATTGAAATGTTTTAATGGCCATTTACTTTCAAGTGTAAGGTTTTGAGGTTTCTTACAGATAGTAGTATTTTAGTGTACTAGTGATTTGGGGTAATGGAGAGACATTATATATAGGAATTTTCACAAATGAGTATAATTGAATGATATTAGATCAACTTTAATTGATCGGTTCATCAATTTCTTCTAAAGAATTATAATGGCCAGTCAAGTAGCTAGTAACCCATGCAGTAGTTAAGCCATATTCAAAATGAAATTACCCCAAGCATAAAATGATAAGAAGTTATCATTGCCCATCATGAAACAGATTCAAAATCTCTTCATTCACTAATATATCTAGCTAAGATAAGCTTTTATAAATCAGTTTCAAAATTATGATTACGGACTGTGACGTCCTTCTTCAAGTCAAATAAAAATTGAGCCGCACGTGAGATTTATTTAGTGTGCGGCTTTGGGCTAATATATCAGCGCAGACTAACTGTCACGATGACGGTTCACCGATCATCAAATATTTTTTTTCACCTTGAAAAAAAAAAAAAAAAAAAATTTCTCTTGAATCAAACATTTTTATTATAAAACTAGAATAAAATCACATAATAAATAGATACCCTTAAAAGTAATACAAAATAATGAGTGATTCAGAGACTGAATATACTCTACCAAATGATAATGGGAAAACTAATCCATTAAATACTGCTGGTAGTATTGCAACCAAAAGTTATGATGAATTATCAAATTATATGACAAGAATCAAACTAGATAATGAAGCATATACTTCTAAAGGTTCAAGAGTTGCTAAAGTTAATAGTCAAGCTAATGTTACTGATAAAGCTGATCGAGCTACTGTTGACCAAGTTTTGGATCCAGTTACAGTCAATATTTTATTAAATATGATTCAAAAGGGTAAATTATATGAAATGAATGGTTGTATTAGTACTGGTAAAGAGGCAAATGTTTATCATGGTGTTACAGATGATGGTGAACATCGAGCTATCAAAATTTACAAAACATCTATTTTAGTTTTTAAAGATCGTGAAAGATATGTTGCAGGGGAATTTAGATTTAGAAATGGTTATTCAAAATCAAGTTCAAGACAAATGGTTGAAGTTTGGGCACAAAAAGAACATAGAAATTTATTAAGATGTTATAATAATGGGATTCCAGTACCACAATCATATCATTTGAAATCTAATGTTTTGGTTATGGAATTTTTGGGTAAAGGAGATGGCTGGGCAAGTCCAAGATTGAGAGATGCTGATATTCCAAAAGAAGAATATCCAGAATTATATTTACAATTATTAGCATATATGAGAATCATGTATCAACAATGTAGGTTGGTTCATGCGGATTTAAGTGAATATAATATTTTATATCATCAAAATCAATTGTATATTATTGATGTTTCACAATCTGTTGAACATGATCATCCTCATTCTTTTACATTTTTAAGAATGGATATTAAAAATGTTAATGCATATTTTAAAAGAAAAGGTGTATCAATTTTTACTGAAAGGTTGTTATTCAATTTTATTATTACTGCAAATAGTGATGATGAAAATTATACAGAGAGTGTTGAAGAAATTGTTAGACAATTGAAAGAAATTGATGTTGATGAAATTACTGAACAAGATGAAATTGATGATAATGTTTTTAGAGAAACTTATATTCCTCAATCTTTAGAAGAAGTTTATGATTATGAAAGAGATGCTGAAAAAGTACATAGAGGCGAAGGTGATAATCTTGTTTATAAAAGTCTATTAAGAAATTCTGGTGAAGAATTAAGTGATAATGACGATGATAGTGATAGTGATAGTGAAGAAGAAAAAGAATGGGTTGAAAAAGAAGTAATTGATAGAAAATTTGCTGATAGAGATGCTAATAAAGATAGAAAAAAAGAAGTCAAACAAGCTGCAAAAGAAAAACGAGCTAATAAAATGAAAAAGGCTGCGAAAAAAAAATTGATCAAGCAGACAACTACAAAACGAAAAAAATAGTTTACTGTAATTTTTTTTCTTATATTCTTTATTTATTTATTTAGTTAACCCATTGATCCACCACTTTGATGTTGGCCAACTAAACCGGCCATCTCTAGTAACGCTCTTTCTTCATGATGATTACCGGTTTTTAAATTAACTGTTTGTCTATATAAAGCTTCACGTTCTTCCCATTCCCATTTCTCTCGTTGAGCTGCAAGATCTTCAGCGGTACCTAACCCCCATACTTCAATCTCATCAATACTAAAACGTTCTTGAAATTCCAAATCTGGATGAATTAAGCTAGCTTGGAATGATCCACCAGGTCCTAAATGTTGAAATACTCCAAACTCTAAACTCTCTTCTATAGTTAATGAGACATTTCCTAGATTAAAAATTGGTTTATTTTGTTGATATTTTGGTGGTGGGGAACCAAATCCTATCCCACCAGGTCCAGGATGTGACCTCGAATAATATGCAAAATTACTCTTTGTAATATTGGAATCATAAATTTCTTGTATTGGTGCTAATTGAATTATTCTAGTTTTATTCGATGCAAAACATTCTTTAGAACTGGCTCTCCATGGAGTTTCAACATAAACTGCATAAACAACTTTATGTTTTGGTTTAGGATATGTAGCTTCAGATTTCAATGAACTTATACTATTAAAACTTTCTTTATGCATGATTTTAGCAGGTGGGATTAATTCATCAAATGATCTTTGCCTTGATGTTGTTGAATCTGTTGATAATGTTTTCCCACTTACTAATAATAATGTTGGTGCAGACCATTTGAATACTTTATTTTCAAAACTTCGCATTGAAAACCCTGCATCAGATCCAGCATATAATTTTACAATATTTTTCAAATCTATCATTTCATTACCATGACCAAAAATTGTTTGCAATTGAGAATTAATACTTGGATTCATCAATTTCCCTGATATTGGAACCATTTTAGCTTCAACATCACTAGTTATAATATGTTCTGGATCGCTAATTTTAGTTTTATTATATAAAAATTGATCAAATATTTCCCCCAAAGTATCAAATAAATTACTATAATAATGTGACATTACTAGACTAAACTCATCATATGTTATACTAATCCCTTCTAATGATGAAACTGTAGATATTTCTGGTAGAATGCTTCTAATCATACATAATGCACTTATTTGAAATTTTTTCAATAATTTTGGTTGTTCAGTTATTCTATTATTAAAAGGTTCAATAGTTAAATGTGGTTTATAATCAGCATAAGCTAATAAAAATGTTATTAATAAATATAAATCATATGCTTGTATTGAAATTTCATTAATTTTCATTAATTGTCGTATAGGATCAAATAAATTCCAATTTTCAATCTCATTATTTTCATATTCTTCTCTTTCATTTAATGAATATTCAAAATCTGCAAAACTCATAAAAATTAATTTGACAATATCGAATTTATCACCTAATAATTTTTTATATCTCCCATTATAAAAAGATAATGCTTTAACTAAAGTTTCAATAGTTATTGATGAATTTGTTGATTGACTTGCTTTATCAAAAGATGGGAAATTACCCAAAAATTGTACACTCTTATATAATAAATTACCAACTTGAAAAGATTCTTCTGAATAATCTAAACTTCGTATTAGAGTAACTTTCCTCCAATATAATTCTTCATTAACTTCATCTGCCAGACTTTTGAATAACTCTTTAAATTCATACATTTCAATCCCACTAAATTGTTTGGCACATTTATGAGCATATATTTTGGAAATTTGATCGTTTGTTAAAGCATGGTTGGACTCAGGTTTGCTGTCCCCTTGTCCCATTGTGGTTTTTATTATAAATGAATGGTTTAAACTGTTGAGTATAGTATGCTTTAATGGCTATCTGTGGGGTTGATGAATTGTTTGTTTGTTTTTTTATGATATGATGTTTTATAGTGGAGGAACTTTCGGGAGTGGTGAGAAAGCTAGAACTGAGATAAAGTGGAGTGTTTTAAGCCTCTTTAAGAACGGTCGTTTACTGCCTGTAGCCACCCACGCATAATTTCATGCAACCTTTTTTTTGTAATGATCTCACGCGTGCTTTTTTTTTTTTTTTTTTTGCAGCACATGAAGGTCATCGATGCAGTTTATGATCGGGAGTTTTCCAATTGATGAGCTGATCTATTGAAATATGTGTACACTGGGAGGTATATAACTATGGCATTTGATTTAGCGTACACTGGGAGGTATATAACTAATTAGCATTTGATTTAGCAAGTTTATGGTTACAATAGCTTCATATTTACGGTACATGGTACAATAATTATTGTTTTGTGTGACCTGTTGTAAGTTTTATTTGGTTAATTATGATATTTTATGTATTAAGGATATAGATTTTCGAAAAATTGTACATATGGTTCACAAACTGAATGGAACTATGGATAGCAATAAAAGAGTGGTGAAGCCTAAATTTGGCTAGCTAAAAAAAAAAAAAAAAAAAGATACCATGAATTAGCTAATAAGCTGTAGATGGCCTGTTAATTCTATCCCTGAATAAATTATAGTAGTTATAGTAGTTAGGACGATTTTTGTGATCATGCATTCAAAAGTGATCACTTAAGGAATTATGGATGCTTGTTGATCATCATTACGAGAAAATGATATATATAATATTAGAACGTCCCTAACAGATCGATCGGTTGGTTTGAGCTGTTTGAGCTATCGATGGATGTTCAATACTTATATCGCATATATATAGGATCTATAGGATATATAGAATTGGTAATAAGACCCCAAAAACAAATATACATTATGGCGATAGATTTTGACGATTTAATAAGATCAATTAATTATCAAGTGTCACCTGAGTTCAATCAGTTCAATTAAACCAATTTTGTAAAACTATAGTGATATATATATATATATATATATTCTAGACTGAGTTATGATCAATGCGATCGATCATGATTGCAATTTATTTCTTTATAAGTATGCTTGAGTAAATGTACTAAGGAATGTCATGCTACAGATATAAACCTTAGATTTGTAAAAACTCCAGATCTATCAATTTAATAGTACCTGCAACTTGTCAGCTAAGTATAAATATATTAGTTCCAGATACTGGAAATGAATGGTTGGATCATACAATATACATATAGCTGCTAATGTGGGCTTTAGCGGGAGCTCTTGGTCGACTTATTATCGCAGTGAGTAATGTACCATTGTATCGAGTGGAGCAATTGAGTATTCGAAATGATATATTCAAGATATACCCATTCAACTACGCAGTTGGATTTAAGTTCTGCTTTAGGGCATTGAATTACTGCTTTACTAGTTATTATGGTAGTAACGTACGTAATTTGTACCTTAAATCCCCAACTAGTATGCTTTATGAAAGTTTATGGCGTCTTTTAGTGCTGAAGTTTATCAAATCTCTAGAAGCAACTCTACCGGCAAGATGATAGTTCTTGGTATATACTAAATATACGCATGGCTGTCAAATGTTTTTTTTTTGCGTTTTATTTCTGTGATATTGAATTATAGTAATCTGTATGAAGTATTGGTAATAGTCTTTTATATATGTCGATGGTTAATTAGTGGTGGTGAGAAATAGTCTTGGTGTAGGAGGGAAAAGAAAGTGAGTCCTCTCCTGCAGGCATGCTAATTTCGAATCTAAACTTTAAATTTTTGATAGCTATGTAATAAAATAAGGCTAAAGGGATACTATATATTCATCCACCAATTTAAAAAACTAGATCAGCCACATTAACATTATTATAAATTTTGAAACGATTTATATTATTTTGTATACGTACTTGTACAATTCAGTCAAGGTTCTGTGTAGTATCCTTGTGGTAACGGTTACCAAGAAGTTTTATAGCTTAGAGAGGTTCTTCAACCTAATAAGAATTACAGAAGATCCATATACAAGAATGGTCACTGCTGACTCATATATGTATGTATTAAATTCATACCCTTATCCTATAATACCATATGAATTAAAATTCAACGATCCTAGATCAAATACTGGTGTATAGGATAACATTCTATTCGTTGAAACTGTGGGCTGAGCTAGATAATAAAAAAAACTGTTGATGCATGGATGTCAACACATGCTTGCATAATATTCTGGTGGTGTCTGTGTGAATTAACTTAACCACTTCAATTTAGTTCAAGCCGTGTGTGGTGCCTCAAAAAGTGTAACTCCAAGGAGTATGGCCTGCCCCCCGCATAAAAAAAAAAATAATTGTAGAAACGCTAATTTAGATCGTTTAGTGAAGTAGCCTAACAATAGTAATACAAACCAAGGTTCTAAGAATAGTTTGAATGATCTATTATATATAAAGTTTCCACCTTTGACATGATTTTACTTTTTGTCTTATTACCACTTTTCAACTTTTTCCCAACTTTTACAAATTAGCATAAAACAATATACCTTAAGAAAATTAGTATGCCAAGTTTTGGAAGACTGCCGACAGAAATCATTGAACAAATATTAGATAATTTGGATACAAAATATCAAGCAAGATGCTTGACATTAAATCATCATTGGTTTGAGATTATTACAAGTCGATTATACTCATGTGTTGAAGAGATAGATTATTTGGTTGATTTAGAAGTTAATCCAGAAAGAATAAACAAATTATATTCGCCATGTGTAAAGATTATTAATGCAGCACCAGACTCAAAAATTACTACCAATAAAACACCAGAATCTGTTATTGCGAAATCTATATTACATGGGGTTGTTTACCCGAATTTAGCAGATTTAATATTACCTTTGAAATATTTAAGAATTGGTAAAGATAGTTTGAAAAGTAAAAGATTGGATAATGTTCATTTTTATGATTGTCATTTACGTGAAAATGAAGCTAATAGTGAAAGATATATTGAAATTTTTAAAGAATTTATGGAAAATATTGATACAAAATTGATATCTTTAAAAGTTGATTTTTATGCAAATGTTTATTTGAATTTAGATAGTTCTATTTGGTATAAATGTGATCAAATAGATTTGGGGGTCGGGATTTTAAAAGAAAGTATATTTGATGCATTTAAAGATATTAAGAATATTAAAACTTTACGATTATATGAAACTGGTTATTACAATAAGATTACCAATAATATTGAAAACTTACAATCTATCGAGGATTTAGAAATGTATGGTTGTGATTTGTTATTATTTTTAGATTTACCAAAACTTTTAAAAAATTTGAAATCATTACATATCGCTTTAGAACAAGAAGACTTGATCCTAAATCATCAGCTCATTACAAAGGCATGGTCAAACTTGTTACAATGTGACAATTTAATTAAAATCACAGTTACATCTGCAGATAAAGAATATGCAATACAACATGATAATATAGTTGATATGATCAAAACATTAAATAATTCACTTCCATTAACTAATTTAAAATATTTAAATCTTATTGAAATACCAGCATCAGATTATCATATGAAATTTGAAAAAATCCCAAATGTTGAATCATTACGTCTAAAATTATTAACACCAACTGATTTCCCAGAAGATGATACAAATTTTACTCAATTATTATTTGATCTAGGTAAAAAATTACGATATTTGAATCATTTGGAACTATCTTTTACATCAATTGATATGAATACATTAGAACTTTTTATTGAAAATGAAAAATTAGCTACAAGAAATCCTAAATTTTTATTATTTCCTGAGCTAGAATCTTTTGAAGATTATGGAAATAGAATATCAATTTTTGTTTTTGATCCTGTTCCAGTTAGTAAATATTCTTGTTTGAAAGATTATGTTAAAAATCATTTCCCTAAATATAATTGGGAAAAAAATGATGAAAATAGAAGGTTATCAAGGTACAATTGTATTGATTTAGATTGTGGCCATTGTTTGGATGTTAGAGAAGATAGACAGCAAAGGCTAAGAGAATTCCGAGTTTTGAGAAGAAATTCTCCTGGGTGGTTTATTTTGATCCCGTTTGTTAGAGATGATACACATTATTGGATGAATCCTCCAGGGTTTGTATCAAGATTTGATTTTTTAAGTACTTTACCTTACTTATCTGATGCACCAAGAATTTGGTGGACTTTATTAAGTGGAGTGTTGGTAAGTACTCCTATCTGGGCTTCACTTGTTAAGTATACCTTAAAGTTAGGGGTAAATTGTATAAAAATATGGATTAAAAGTTGATTTTTTTTCTTAAGATATATAATTCTGAGATTATTCTAGCCAGTTAAAGAAGTTTTGAATATTATTAGCTGTAGGTTTTTACATATTGCTTTTGTTATTTGTCCATGGCGTCTATAGATGATAATTTTTTGTAAATCTGAATTCGGCTTGTAAAAACATACATCAATACATTGTATATGATCCAAGTAGGATCCGTGAATGATCGGATTTATAGAGTAGTGATTCATACTTGATTCACGTGTACTAAATTTACGCGCAAATAATCCGTACAACAACACCAAAATTTACGTAAGGTTTTTAGATTCTCGCACTTGATTTAAATTTTTTTACCCACAACACCAAGTTTGGGGGATCAAAAAAATCACCCATCACAAATCAGTTCACTATCAACATGTCAGTTGAACCCAACACAACCGCCAAAGTACTTCTCCATACCACAAAGGGGCCCATAGAACTGGAGTTATTTGCTAAAGAAATTCCAATAGCATCAAGAAATTTTTTACAACATTGTATAAACGGATACTATGATGGATGTATATTTCATCGAGTAATTCCGAATTTTATAGTTCAAAGTGGTGATCCAACAGGTACAGGGTTCTCGGGTGTTTCTATTTATGATGGTAAACCTTTTCAAGATGAATTTCATTCAAGGATTAAGTTCAATCAACGTGGGATGTTGGGGTGTGCTAATATGGGTACCAAAGATAGTAATGGATCACAATTTATTATTACTTTGGATAGTACACCTCAGTTAGATTCAAAAAATACATGTTTTGGGAAAGTTGTAGGTGAAACTTTGTATAATGTTTTAAGAATTAGTGAGGGTGAAATTGAAGAAGGTGATCGACCTTTATATCCTGCGAAAATTAAAAGTACTGAGGTTGTGGTATCATATTTTGATGATTTGATTAAAAAAGTTGAAAAAAAGTTGGATAATCCAAAAATAACGCAAGTTAAAAAGAAAAAAAAGTTAGTTAATGTTGCAAGAGATGATGAAGAAGATGAAGAAGATGCACCGGTTATTAATTTGAAAAAAAAGAAGCCGTTGAAAAAAATATCAAAACCTTCAGTAGAAGAAAAAAAGATTGAAAAAATAGAACAAACAAAAAATGATGATGATAATAATAATAATAATAAAAAAGAAGAAAATGGGTTGCAAAAAATGAATTTAGATAAAGAAGAGGATGAGTTAGATGAATTTGCAAAATTGAAAGCAGAAATGAAAAAGAAAAAACAGCAACAATCACAAGTAATACCAAAAGAGGAACCGAAATCTGCATTAGAAAAAGAACGTGAAGGGTATAAAAGGGTTAAAGAAGTCAAAAGTAAAAAATCGTCATCAAGAGAAGCCGATGTTTTGGCTAAACTAGAACAATTTCAGTCTTCATTACTTCAAGCTTCTCAAGATGATGAGATTGAGGAGTATGAAGATTTGGAATTGAATTCAGATGATGAGCTACCAAGTGATTATGAAGAGAAGACTAAAAAGAGTAAGAATTGGATGGCTCATAAGTTTGATTATAAAGAAGAGAAACTGGCTAATGATGATTTATTGGTAACAATCGATCCATTGGAACAAAAGAGAAAGCAAGAAGAGATTTATAAACAACATGATCCAAAGGGTCTATTTAAAAAGAGAAGAATATGAACAGAATTTTAATTATATTTTTGTGTCTATTTCGAGTTTGGAAAAGTGGACATTTCACTATAAGTTTGCATAAAGCTTTTATAATTTTCAGCCAACAATCTTACTCTAGCTGATGGAGATGAATTAGACGATGAGCTGCTGGTAGTATTAGGATTTGTGGAAGCATCACACTCAGATGTTGTGGAGTGACAAATATCAGTTAATTGGCCATATTTATCTCTTCTTTTTGCTAGTAACTTTCTTCTAATCTCTAATTTATTAGTTGAAGTTGGAATTGATATTGAAGTATCATTTCCTGGGTTTTTAGTTCGTTCTTGAAGGTTGTTATAATATTTATAAAAATCTTGATACAATAGTTGGTATCGTTTATCTCTAGCTTGTTGGTTTTGTTTTTTTAAAATCAATTTTTTTTCATATGGGGTATATTCAGTTAGAATTAAATAATCAATCTTTTTTTGGTTAATTTTTTCTTTAAAGTTAGTACCTATAGCAAACTCAATATCATTGTTTAATTGTAAAAACTTTATTTCATCCTTGCGTTGTACGACGTCGTATTTTGGTGATTTTGCTGCAGCAACAGCACCTACTGAAGATGCATCAATATTTTTTTTGAACAAACTATCAATATTTGGACTAGATGAATCTAATAAATTTGGAGATAAATCAGGTGATGTGGTTAATTGTAACATTGATGGTGATAGGGTTAATATATAGGCGGGTGATCTTGTATTATTAATATCTGATTCCGGTGATGGTAATATATTAGGATCATTCTCATCAAACAAATGATTCAATGATACTTGAGATGATGATGTATGGGGTTTCTTTATTGAATTTATACCTACTGCTATTGCACATTGATTTGATAAATTTATTGTAAATTCAGGTCTGGATAGTTGGTTATTAGATGTTTGCCAAATTTGGTGGTGAATTCTAGCTGTTCTTGAGTTGTACATTCAAATTAATATATATATTATTATTTAGCTATCTGGAGGGTTTTCTTATAATTTTTTAGGCTTCCAATATTATCTTTGTCTGATGGTATATTTGTACCTAATCTATACATTAATCTCTAGCAAACGTTTAATAGCTTATCTCGTGATATAAAAATATATATGTTTATAATTTATGGTGATTTTGCTTTTGATATTATGTATAGCGTGGTGGGTATTTGATATCAATATTATGATGTTTATAATTACAAGTAATTTTTTTTCAGCGTGTTGTTTTATATTTTCCAAAAACCTATTTTAAATTTGAGGGTAAATTGTTCTCAATTTTTTTTCGAAAGGATGAATAAATCTTCTTTCATTTTATATACATTAACTGTAACTTGGGCATCTATAGATGAATGTTTATAATTAACTGAGTATAGTGCAAACTGGTGTTTGCCATATGGGCAATATTAGGATTATTATGCATGTTTCAGCCGCATATAACGTACTGAGTCAAAATATATTCACACCACCTGCCATGGATACCATTTTTGATTTCAATCAACTCAGTAGAAATACAGTCATACCATACCTCAATTGGTGCTGACCTTTGATAGTTTCATTCCCTAATCAACCAGGAATGTAGGTACTAATTGCTTAAGCCACTGCTATTATCAGGTATATAGGCTTACTTGTAAGTAGAAGCAATATATCTAATCAATTGACTGAGACCAGGTAAAGAAATTTTGATTTAAAGTTGAAAAAAATACATATACATATATGTATAGTTGATAAAAGTTATTAAGACTGGCTTAATTCAATGATTAGTCAGAAACAATGTTGAAAGTGATACACTATAGCTTAGTAAAGGTTAATCTAACACTTTGGTATAGGGGGGATACTTTAATAAAGATTCTGTGATACTGCAGTATACAAATAATATAACTTCATTCATGATTACATATATGAATATAATATCAATGGGTCTTATAGGTTTGTATTATTACCAATAGTAATAATGAAATTTGGGTAATGTTGCTGACCTCGAGTTAAGTTCATACACGAGATCATTACAAACTATAGATATTAAAATTGCCATCCATAGTTAATTATCATAAACTATTATAATTGTACGATTTTCTAATTATTTTTCTAACCCAATTATTGCTCAGCTGTCTTAAAATTGTTATTTAGAAATACAGCCTAGGTGTTTTATATGGTTTGTTAAAAAAATTAACGCTCCATTCTAAGCATGAAGAATGCTTTAAACTTACTCTGGTTCTTCAAAATATTATTATATACCTTTAGGTGTACACGTTAATTGTCACATGTAACCAATATGACCCCATTCTGTTTTTCAGAGCTAGTATGCATGTTCAATTGAAGAGTTTTTCAAGATATATTACAACCAATTCAACAATTATCGGCCAACTTGTATTCTAGAAACTATTTATTTAGCATTCAAAAAAGACTGCAAGACCCAGTCATGCCAATTCAAGTTTATAAATATTTATCATAATTATCCAAGACGGCCAGTTTAATAATTATAATTTCTTGGAAGATGAATATAGAAATCTTCGAAGCTATACCCCATGGTTGTAGTATACTCTAGTAGTATTATTTCTCGAAGCTTATTATAAATGTGAGCCAAGGCAAGGCCAAAATATTAGAGTGGCGCGCTGATCGATTTGAGCAGATTTAGAAGCTAAGCAAAGCAACATAATTAAGCAAACTGCAGAATTGCCTAAGCGTTAGTGGCTTCAAGCGGCAGAGTTAAAAGCGCGCCTCCACAAGTACCGCTTAAAAGAAGGTACATAAAGCAACAACAGCAACAAAGGGATTCCCAGAATTTCCAAAACCTCGCTATAGTCAACTACGTAATACTACAAATGTGTGCAATATGTGCCACAGTGATGTGTTTATGCTTATTAATGAACCACAGCTCTGCAGGTTAATTGAGAGAGAAAGAGAAAAAAAAAAGTATATAAAGGTTTCCATACCCACCCATAAATTGTTTACTTTGAAAAAAATAACAAAAACAAAAAATCTAATTGAATATTTAAAAAACTTAAAACGATGGATACCGGTAAAAAAATCTTAATTGCAGTCAGTTCATTCCATGAACCATTCTATGAAGATGGTGCAAAGACTGGTACTTTTTCATTAGAAGTTATTCACCCATATGAAGCATTCCGAGCTAATAATTGTGAAGTTGATTTTGTTAGTGAATCAGGTTCATTTGGATGGGATGATCATTCAATTAGTAAACAATTCTTACAAGGTGATGATTTGGAATTTTTCCGAAAAAATGAAGAATTTAATTTAGCATTAAAATCAATTCAAAAAGCTAATGGTGTTGATCCAGCGTCATATGATATTATTTATTTTGCTGGTGGTCACGGTTGTTGTTTTGATTTCCCAAATGCTAAAGATTTACAAAACTTAGCATTAAATATTTATAAAAATAATGGTATCGTTGCCGCAGTTTGTCATGGTCCATTAATTTTTGATAATTTTGTTGATGAAAATGGTCAATCATTTATTAAAGGTAAAGAAGTTACTGGCTTCACTGATCAAGGTGAAGTTGAAATGGGAGTTGATAGTATTTTGAAAGAAAAAGGATTGAAAACTCCAAGACAAGTTGCTGATGATATGGGTGCAACTTACAAAGCACCAGCTGGTAATTGGGATGATTTTGTTGTCAGTGATGGTAGACTCTTAACAGGTGTCAATCCTCAATCTGCTGGTTCTTTAGCTAAAAAATGTATTACTGAGTTACATCATATTCGACAAGCTAGACGAGATTAGTTTTTCTCTTAACTATTTGTGTATTCTCTTAATAGTTTAGTGTATTTATTTTTTTAATTTTATCAATCTTTTATCATTGAATTATGTACTGAATTTTTAAAATTACAAAGCTTAATTGAGTTAGTGTATTTGTTTTAGTATGAACATTGTAAATTCCTGAAAGTTTATCATATGCTCAATACTCTA
This sequence comes from Blastobotrys buckinghamii (nom. inval.), assembly GCA_030579975.1. NCBI lineage: Eukaryota > Fungi > Ascomycota > Dipodascomycetes > Dipodascales > Trichomonascaceae > Blastobotrys > Blastobotrys buckinghamii (nom. inval.). The sequence continues at coordinate 46,292 of JAKTSB010000034.1, forward strand.
CAAGTAGTGTGTATTAGAATGTATACTGTAGAGTATGTATTACTCGAAAATTATGCATGGATAGTTCTTGTCTGGCTCTACATCACTTTTTTTGTGAATCATGTACAATTGTACGTATTTGAAAACCTAGGCTCTAGTAAATGCGGCGCTGGACCCATCTCATCGATTATTACCCAGATATATGCATGCACTACGGTCATGTTTTTTTTTACTTGTACTGGACATCCCTTGCATGAGAAACTATTTGACACCTGCTAATTACAATTTGAAAATACCTAAGTAAACAGAATTGTATTCATGGTGTTTTTGATACTAGACAACTCTCAATTGATTTATAGACCCATCGTCCAATAACATACCACTCGTTGACCAGGTAATACCTTTTTTTTTTTGTCCCCAAAAGATCAAAAATTGACCGAGGCATAAACCTATATCACCAACAAGACAGAATTTTTTTCCCCGAGATAAAGGAGAAAGTATTAACCTCATGATATCATTAACCTAGGTAGCTTTGGAATATCAAGAAATTATAAACAAACTAAGTGATAAAAACAAACTTGAAACGTACGGGATGAGAAAGTACCGTCTAGCGAATCTCGGAGATGAGATGTATATAAATCTATCCACTCGTAAGCTTCAAGACCTTAGCTCATAGTACTCTGTACCATATGGTATGGATAAATGGATTCAAGAAATACTAAACGTTTAATCATTTGGCTTTGACAAAAATTGTCATGCTTTTTCTATATAAATTGTGGTGAAATTGTAGTAGACTTATTATCTCATAAATATGACTAGATGTTGACAATTACTTTTTGAATTTTTTAATCACAGATTCTCTGCCCTTTGGTTTAAACTAGTAAATTAAACTGCCAATTTAAAGTGTTTCAAACACATTTATTGGATTATTCTTCCAAAGACATCTCTAGAATACTACCATATATATATGGTATAATATGTAGAATTTCTGTCTTGAAATGCCAAAGAATAATTAACATCGACACCGTTTTGACTTAGCTTTTGATAACAATGGGAAGTATATATCTAGAGCTTCATGAACTCCTAAGAATAAAATTTCTGAGTGAAGCTGATAGAGGTCTACGTTACAACCATTAAAGAAGACTATTATTTTATTCATATTAGAATATTCCGGTAGGTCCGAAGGGCCAATAATTAAAATAATGCTTTGAATATTCGAGTGGATATATTACAGCTTAACTATCGGTACAGTTACACAATAGCAATAACAATATTGGTCATCATTATTAAAGTTGAGACGAAAAAAAAGCCAAGAACTTGAAGTTTCAAGCTCATTGACCTTTCTCCCGGTATATCGATAATTCCATTGTATGGCTAAAAATCGGATTTTAAACCAATGATCGGTGATTTACCCTTCAAAGCATCTTACAGGTTGCGAATTACTAAAATTTGACAGCCTATAGCTAAGGAGATAGTTTCAAGGAATTGAATTAAAGGGTGAATCCTTGGGTCTAAAAGGATATAAGTATCCTAATTAGGTAATAGCACCGATTTGCTAAACTTATTTTATTATGCTTTTAAATAAACTCGGACATCGGTCAAAGACCCGAAGCTTTCTTCAAGTAGGCCTTGACGGGGTGCCGATAGCTCCATGGCTAACTCCATGGTATACATATAGCACCTATAGAGACCAAAGTGTAGGCACGAGTTACATGGATCAAATCTTAATAATCAGCTATTTAAACCTTTTTCAAAGCAGTTTTAGATTAATTTTTTTTTTTGTTGTCTTAAACAAGTTAAACTTTTTCTATATCGGATAGATGTTTTTTTTTTCTCTTTCTGAGTGTCCATGCGTCCTTGATTTATACAGTAGCTAGAATTTTTGTTTAATAAAAAAAAGATTTATATATACATGGTAATACAGATCTCTCTCTTTCTTTCTTTCTCACTTAATTTTTTTTTTTAAAACCTTTAGATTGCTCTATTAAAGTTAATACCCGTTTTTAAATCGATTTAATCTAATTTTTTTTTGTTTTTATATTTAATATTCGACATTTATCAATAATTTATTTAATGACATAAAGTTCTAATACAAAACGGGAAATAAAGTATATCATCAATAATGGGATTCTTTCATAAAGTATTCCATAACATTCTGAATAAAAACGATTCAGCTCCTCCAGATTCACCACAATGTATCGATCAATATGGTGATGGCCAGGTTTGTAGTCCACCAGAAGTTTACACAGGAAATAATTCATCATCATCATCGTCATCAGTTGAATCTATTGATAATAGTAGAAGATTTGTAACTACACAAAAATCACATACTTATAATGGTACTAGTAACCATACAAGAACAACATCGAAATTTTCACAGCATTTTAAGAAAGCATTAGAACCATATATTTCACCAAGTTCTGGTGGGTCAACTTCATCATTACCAAATCCTTCAAAAAGAAGAAGTAAATTGTTTCCTCATACTACCGCATTTTTACAAAACCATCATAATAAAAGATTAAGTCAACAACAAGCTAAACGGAATTCACAACAAAATCAACACCATCATCATCACCACCACCATCATGAACCAAAGACTATTTCTGGATTAGATTTTACTATTCGTGATGATGATCTGCGCCGCACCACTACTACTGCATCATGTCCAAATAGTGTATTTACCAAAATTGATTCACGTCCTCATTATGATATCGACATGAATTATGATCGCCAAGAACACCCTGTTCATGTAGATACTTCTATTGGTAACGGGAATTCTTTTGCTTTCGGATTTGCATAAGCTATTTATGATGTTTGAAACTTTTCTTCACTATTCGACTTTTCTACATAACTTATTCTCTTATTATTAACTTATTATATTTTTTATGACCGTAATGACTAACAAAATTATTATAAAATATGAACTTTTCCTTCACAGTTGTATTTGAAATTCATTAGCGAATTGAAAGAGTAATGATGAGTGTAATTATGCAAGTGATTGAGTTACTGCTTACAATGTCTTGATGATAGAAACCTCGCCTAATTTCTTCAAGTAGTTAATAAGTTTGGAAGGATTCGAAAAAAAAAAACAAGTCGGTGATTCCCAATGACTAACCACCCGGCCGTCAAGCGTGTAAAAATAGAACTTGGTTAAGGGTTAAATATTCCAGCGCGCCTCACTACGGCTGAATTCAACCTACAGCAAATTTGGGCATCACCATATTTCCAATAAATTGATACATTTAAACACCATCAGTTCCTAGTAGTAATATCAAAAAAAGGTCAACCGACAACTTTAGGGAAAAAATAGATAGAAAATAGAATGTCGAAATATAACGTTTTTGATATCCCAGAAGACTTATTAGAATCATTGACTCCATTTTCATTCAATGGAGATATACCCCAACCAGAAGAACAGACCCAAAAAACACAAGTTAATGATAATAAAGTTAGTAATAAAAGTTTCCAACAAGATTTAGATCAAGGTAAAACACCAGAATGTTCATATTGTGGGAAAATAGAAGGTACAAGTTCAAAAGATTTACGTGATCATTACAAATCAGATTATCATCGATTTAATATTAAAAGAAAACAACGAGGTCAAACATCATTAAATGAAGAAGAATTTGAAAAATTGGCTGATTCATTAGATGAAGAAATTTCTGGTAGTGAAGATGAAAGTAGTAGTTCAGAAGGTGAATCAGATACAGAAGATTCATTATCAAATTTATTAAAAAAGACATCAATAAATAAAACTGAACAAGAAGAGGATACAGAAGAAGTTAAAAATAAAATTGGATCACCTTATTTATTATTTACAAGTAAAAAATTAGAGGATGAAAAATGCTTAGGAATCTATAAAGCATTAATTTGTGATCCTAATCTAATAGATCAACCATTACAAGCAATTAAATCATTAAATAGAAAAGGTCAATCTGCTGTGTTTATGATTGGTGGAGGTCATTTTTCAGGTGCTATTATTAAACATGAACCAAACCCTTCACAAAAGCCAACTTCATATAATCCATACGCTCATTTACAAATTATTGCACATAAAGGTTTCCATAGATATACAACTAGAAGAAAACAAGGTGGGTCACAGGCAGCTAATGATAATGCAGGTGGTCATGCCAAATCTGCTGGTTCTACATTAAGAAGATATAATGAATTAGCATTACAGCAAGAAGTTCGAGATTTATTAGAATCATGGAGTGATCAATTATCAAAATGTGATAATATCTATATTCGAGCTAATGGGAAACATAATCGAGCTATTTTAACTAGTTATGATAAAACACCATTTAAAAAAGGTGATAAAAGAATTAAAGGATTACCATTAGCAACAAATCGTGCCACAGCTACAGAAATTAAACGTGCATGGGTAGAATTAACAACGGCAAGAATTGTTGATAAACCAGTTATACAAGAATCAAAATCTGTTACTTCAAAAAAACCAATTGAAAAAAAGGAAATCAAAAAAAAAGTAGTAGTTGAAAAAACTGAAGATGAAAAACATACATTAGAATTAACACATTTAATTAAAAAATCAAGATCACCAAGAATAGTAGCATATTTGAAGGCGAATAAATTAACCCCAGAATTTGAATTACAACCATCACAAGATTTTATTGGTACACCAACATTATTATTTTATGCATCAAGTCAAAATTCTCATCATGTTGTTACGACTTTATTAACTACTTTAAAAGCTGATCCAACTATAAAAAATGTTAATGGCAAAACACCCTTTGAAATTACATCTGATAGACAAACTAAAGATGCTTTCCAATTAGCTAGATCCACATTAGGTGAAAAAGAATGGGATTGGGAAAAGGCAAAAGTTGGTGCTCCATTAACTAAGCAACAAATCGATGCAAGAGCTAAACAACAGAAAGAACAAGAGAAATTGGAGACTGAAAAACAATTAAAATTAGCTGAGGATGAAGCTAAACAGAAAAAAGTTGATAAAATGGTTCAAAGAGGTGGATTGGGGAGAAAATTACCATCAAATGTTCAAACCACTTTAAGTGATACTGGGTTAAGAGGATTAAGTGATGAAGCAAGAATGAGATTAGAACGTGAAAGACGTGCTCGTGCAGCTGAAGCGAGAATGAAAAAGTAATAAGTTCATTAATAAATATATATTAAGAACGAAAAATAAATATAATAATTAGCTCTCTTTTGATAATATTTTTTAGATTTTTTTCATAATAAAACTAATTGGAGGTGGTTTATCATTATTTAAACATGTTAGTAAAACTGGATCTTCTAATGATGACATATCTGAACCTTTTGATGGTGCATAATGTTTATAATTTAATAACCCTTGCATTTTCGATTCTGGTCTTAAAGCTTTTGGAATAAAAACCCCTTCTTCTTTAACAATATTTGCTGTAACAAACCCACCAAAATTATCATCATCATCTTCTTCTTCTTCTTTTTCTTTTTTAAAATTTTCAACAGGTACATTTGAGACACATTTACATCCCAAAATATCATGAGTTCTTGATAAAGTATTTTCATGGAATGTAAAAATATCTTTCAATTCTTCTTTAGTAAAAGAATTACTACTTGATGAAGTACCACTAGTAGATTTATTATTTTTAGCATCAGAATCCATAAACTGGTCAGCCAAACTTTGTTTAGTAATTTGACGTTGAAAGATACATTCATCAATACACCCAGTGGTTAATAATCTATAAATAAATACAGGTTTTTGTTGGCCCATTCGATGAATTCTTGCCATTGCTTGATTATCCCATGATGGATTCCAATCACAATCATATAAAAATAATCTTGATGCACCAATTAAGTTAATACCCGCACCACCACTTCTAGTACTTGTCATAAAAACAAAGCTTCTTCTTTTATCACTATTATTAAATTGATCAACTAATTGTTGTCTTGTTGCTGTAGATGTTGAGCCATCTAATCGAATACTACTCATTTTCAATTGACTTAATAATTGTTCAATTAAATCTAAAGTTTTTGTATATTGAGAAACAATAACAACTTTTTCATTTGTTGTTTCAAAAAGTTCTTGTAACATTGATTTTAATACCATCATTTTCCCACTATCAAAAGCAGTACTTAACCCACCTAATCTAGTTTCATCATCTAATAACCAAGGTGAATTTGATACTTTTTTCAATTTGGTCATTAAACTTAAATCTTGTTTCTTTTCAATATCAAATCCTTCTAATTCATCAATTTCTGTCCAAACTTCACTACTATTAACTAATTTTTTAAATTCTTGTTTTTGTTTCAAACTTGGACTACAAAATACAACCAAATCAGTTCGTTTAGGTAAACTATCTTGTAATAACGCACTTGTTCTTCTCAAAACAAAATCACTAGTAATTTCAGTTAATTCTTTTAATTTAATTTCAGCCATTTCTTTTAATTTTTTAGTAGCTTTAATATCTCTGCCTTTCATAATAGGATCTTCAAATTTTCTTTTAAAATCACTAGAATTTCCTAATAATCCAGGATTTAATACCTCAGTCATTGCAAAAAATTCCGATAAATTATTTTGAATTGGTGTACCACTTAACATGATTTTTCTATCAATATTTAAATTCATAATAGCTTTTGCAATTTGAGTATCAACTTTTTTCAATTTTTGAGCTTCATCACATACTAATAAATCAAAATTACATTTTTTTAATTCATCTTGTAAAATTCTTAACCTTTCATACCCAATTAACATGATATTACATCTACTATACTTAAAAACACCAATATCTTTTTTATCATCCATTAAAAAAATACTAACTCTCAAGCCTAACCATTTAGTGAATTCAGCATTCCAATTTTGTAATAACGTGACTGGACAACAAATAATAGCTCTTTTAACAACTGGTTTTTGACCTTTCAAAGGATTTTGATTTAACAAAGTCCATAATAATGAAATAGTCATTAACGTTTTACCTAACCCCATTTCATCTGCTAATAATGCCCCCTTATTTCTTGTCATTCTCATCCCCATAACACATTCATATAAAAATTTGACCCCATCAACTTGATGTGGTTTCAAAAGTTTACCTAATCTTGGATCAACCACAACATCGATATACTCACTTGTATGACCAACTCTAGGCATAACAACTGAATCTAAATTAACTTCGTGTTTTGGTTTATTAGTTTTTCTTGCTGAGAGGATACTTGACATGATTTGAGTTTCTGGTAATGGTATTGGTTTTTTCACTTCTTGTGAAGATTTCAAATCTCCAACTAATACTTCTTTATTAGCAATAACTAATTTGTCATCAGTTTGTATATAATTAGTATTAATACTTCCTAAAATTCTACCACCTTTTGATTTCAAATAAACATGTCCATTATTAAAAGAAATTTCCCCATGATCCTTATAAATATCATTCTTATTGCTATTAAAAGTTCGTTGTCTATATAATGCTTCAAAAACAACCTTACCTTCTAGTTTTTTCTCTTCCTTTGGTTCTTCTTTCTCAATTTTTTCAATTTTTTCGACTTCTTTAACTAAATCATCTACTTCATCTAAGATATGCCGTTTTTTGGAATTATCTATCTGTTGATTTTTTGAATATTCTATAATTTTATTTTCCTTTTCGGTATCTATAATTTCAATGTCATCATCATTACTTAAATCTATCTCCATAAAACTTAGTGGTTTTTTATTGGTATTATTAGTGACTTTTTGAACTATTGATGATGGATTATTGATAGTATTTAATGGTCTAGAATTATTAATAACTGAACTTAATGTATCTTTTGAACTGGGTCTACTATTATCTGATCCATTTAAACTTTCATTTTCTAAATTTTCATCATTAATACAGATTTCCCATGAACCAAAATTAAATTCTGCATCAGGTTTAATCTTTGATCTATCAATCATACTTTTTTCTAATAAAATCCCTTCTTCATCTCTTAAAATGGCAAACTCTGTTGTTACACTGGGAACAATCAACTTGCCATCTTTTTCCCATGTTTTATGCTTTTTATTTGATGGTTTTCTAATTAAAACTGCATATTTTTTTTTATTAGCCGCCGCTCTAGAATCTGGTGTACCTATTGTAGTATTAGTAGTAGTATTTTTTGATGGTGTATTAACAGTTTTACCAGTGAACCCAGACAATGAATTCAACTTTGGTTTCTTGTTCAGCATTGGGATACCGTTCGGCAGGCTTCTCTTCAAACTCTCATCTTTACTTCTTGGTATCATTCTATTTCTCTATTATCTATATAACATGAAGGATAAGAATATCAGTAGTAAAAAAATTTATAAAATCAAAAAAATTGTGTAATAATAATATAAAAAAAAAATTGATTAACGCGAAATTTCAAGATTCTTGATTCCGACAATGGGTGGCACGCACATGCAGTATTATCTTTTTTATCCCTTGCAAGATAAAAGTTTTATCACACAAATTTTTAGAAACATCAACGCCGCATTGGTTTGACGCACCTCCGATATGCACGAAAATTTCAAAATTTTTTTTTTTTTGGTGTGGCGCGCTTTACAAAAAATTTTGATATGAAAAAAAAAATTTTGAGCCTCATTAGTTTTTTTTTTTTTTGTCCTTCATTAGACAATATTCAAAGTATTACAAGATGGTTCTAAAATCAACACCTGGTGCTAATATTGCGACCTATCAAATTGCAGGTACCAATGCATCTAGAATCATTCCAGATTGGTTAATCAAAAAACGAAAAAATTCTCTAAAAAATGATCCAGAATGGGCAAGTAGATTAGAATTAATTCAAGATTTTCATTTCGAAGAAGCATCAAATAAAATCAAAGTTACACCTGATGGTCAATATTGTATGGCTACTGGGACATATAAACCACAAATTCATGTATATGATTTGAATGAATTATCATTAAAATTTGATAGACATACAGATGCAGAAAATATCGATTTTGTTATGGTATCAGATGATTGGACTAAATCAGTACATTTACAAGCAGATAGATCATTAGAATTTCATGCACAAGGTGGGATCCATCATAGATCAAGGTTACCGAAATATGGGAGAACTATGGCTTATAATGCAGCAAGTAGTGATGTTATTGTGGGGGCAGCAGGTAATGAAGTTTATAGATTAAATATTGATCAAGGTAGATATTTAGCACCATTTGAATTAGAAAGTGAAGGTGTTAATGCATTAGATATAAATCCTGCACATGGATTATTAAGTTTTGGTATGGAAAATGGTACAGTTGAATTCTGGGATCCAAGAACAAGACAACGAGCTGCATTAATTGAAGTTTGTAAAGGTAACGGTATTGGTGAAGGTGTTACAAGTACAAAATTTAGATCTGATGGGTTAAATTTTGCTGCTGGTACTTTTGAAGGTAATACATTATTATTTGATTTAAGATCTCCAGAACCGTTAGTTACTAAAGATCAAGGTTATGGTTTCCCAATTAAAAATATTGAATTTATGGATACACAATCAGTTAATGATAAAATTTTAACGGCGGATAAAAGAATTGTTAAAGTATGGGATAGATATGATGGTGAACCTTTTACATCTTTTGAACCTTCTGTTGATATTAATGATGTTGAAGTTATTCCAAATTCAGGTATGATTTTCTTAGCAAATGAGGGTCAACCAATGCATGCATATTATATTCCATCAATTGGACCAGCACCAAAATGGTGCAGTTATTTGGATAATATTACTGAAGAAAATGAAGAAAAGAATGAAACTAGCGTTTATGAAAATTTCAAATTCGTTACTAGAAAAGAATTACAACAATTAAATTTATCACATTTAATTGGTTCAAATGTTGTAAAAGCATATATGCATGGTTATTTTATTAATAAAGAATTATATGATAAAGCAAGAGGTATTGTTAATCCTTATGCTTATAGAGATGAAAGAGAAAGAGAAATTCAAAAGAAAATTGATAAACAACGAGAATCAAGAATTAGAACTGCTGGTGCAATTGGATCTAAAGTTAAACATAATAAAGGTTTGGCTGCTGATATTGCAATGGATAAAGGTGGTAAAGCTGCTGCTATGTTACAAGATCCTCGGTTTGCTGCATTATTTGAAAATGATGATATGGAAGTTGATAGAAATGATAGAGAATATCAAAAACAAGTTCGATCAGCAGAACAAGAAGAAGCTTTTACTGAAGCTAAAAAGAGTAGAGGTTTAACAGCAGTTGAACAAGAATATTTTGATATGGAAGATGAAAATCATAATGCTTCTGATAATGAAAGTGATGAAGAAGAAAAATCATCAAAACAGTTACAACAAGAAAGAAAGAGAAAACAACAATTAGAAAGAAGAAAGAAACAATTAGAAGCTAAAAAATCAATTGAACCACAATTAAAAGCTGTTAAAAATAAGATTTCTTTGGGTAATGAAAAATCTTTTGCTGCTCAATTACAAGATGAAGTATCAAGTGATGATGAAAATGGTATTAACACTATCAAAAAAGTCAGTGGTAATGTTGAAATGACTTTTGTTCCTCAAAAGAAAAATAAGGGTAAAAAAGAAGTTAAATTTACTGAAAGCGATGATGAAGGTGGTAACCCTAATGCTGGTAATAGTGGTAGAAAGAAACAACGTCATGCTGGTGTTGTTAGAAGAGCAAGTAAAAACGCTTTTAGAGAAATGCAATAATTCTTTTAAAATGTTTGAATATATTGTTATGATAATGCTAACTAATACTAATTATTTTTTATTTAATAGATGTTTCTTTTTTTTTTTTTTTTTTTCATTTCTTTTGTGCTTTAGATACAGTTAATGTAGCAGTTATGAGAGATAAGTTTTCTAGTCAAGTCTTACTGGTAAAAATAGTCTTGTTCGGGATCTTTGTAGAGATATCTTGCTAGTTACTTGATACTAAATGCTATACGTATATCTTGAATAGATGCTATGGATACATGCATTTATGATCAAATTGTATTATTAAGCTTGGTTATGAGTCCATATTGTTACTTGGATATCCTCTAAATATGTTCGTATTATACCCGTTACCACTTGGTATTGGGCGTGTCAATATCATTTCAATAATTCAGTTTTGTTCATCATCCCTGCAATTAATCTATGGATTGAAACTGGCATAAAAATATATATCCCTGTAAGCTATGATCATCGATAAATTATATATTTTTTCCTCCATCAATTGCACGGCTTTACACCGTGCACTGAATCTCTGTGCAGAATTTTTCACTGAGGATGCAATTTTCCTGTGCATTGTTCAATGGCAATTACCAGTTGAGTACCAAAGTGGTAAGTGATAGGATAATTTACAATATTATTGCCCCTGATTTCGATAAACGATACCAAACCGTTAGTACCTCAGCAGGTGATGCTCCAATCAGCTCACTTTTAAGCCCTTAATATTCTCAGTGTGTTCTCCTACACCCAAAGTTAACTAGATTTTAATAATTATGGCTCAATTTCAACTTTAGTTTTATATATTACAATAGGTATCAAGGGTAATATAAAAAAATGACAAAAAATCAGTTGGCACTTATAAGCATCGTACTAGCGTATTCTTTTTAGATATCATATCGCCTCGTTGATTGTGGATGTATTTATCTTCCAGGCTGGGAGAAGGTTCGGTGATGAGTGGCCGAAGCTTTAAATAATACGACCCCGGATCATATTTCAGACTGTGGATGTTGAAACTTATTAGGGTGTCAATCGTTCCATCCGGATGCACATATGTTACAGAATCTTTTTAATTGCAGAAACATCCTCCTTGTGTGCCAGATTGAGAAGATCATACCTACTTTTTACCCCAGCTTAATTAGCGCCCAAGCAGTAATTTTTTGCAATGGCTGAGACGATGCCCATAAAATTGAATATTGGTACAATGAAAAGTCTTAGGATTTTAAAATTTTCAATCTCGGATGTTTTAATTTCAAATAATTAACCAATCCAAATACGATGATATAATAAGTTGAATTTCAGGAGTATTATAGCTACGTATACTGGTAAACTACAGTAGTGTGTAATGCTAATTATGCTAAGCTAATATTTATCAGCTTAATTAGCACATTTGCATACAATACTTGAGATTTAATCGATTGGTAACCTGTTTGCTACAGCATACGGTATATCGTGAAATTATATTGACCAAGTAAACTTCTTTGATACCTCAAATTTGAGCTGTAAATTACAAACTTATCTCCTCTAGTAGTTTTTTTAAAATTGGAAAATTTTGATCAAAATTTGATACCTTATTAAATCCCACTAGACCTAGAATCTACCAATCATGATATTGGTATAATATGGTAGCCTGGATTTGGTGCGGTTTATCCAATAATTATCACTATACCATGGGCTGCAGTGATACATTTATACTGGTGTATTATGATGCATTATACATCACATAGAGCCGGGTTTTTCCAGATATATATGGATCACCAACCTATCAAAAATTCTTAGAAATTCGGATCCATCCATTCATAATTATAATTTCCCATTAATTGTCAGTTAAAAACTAGAAATAAAAGCACGTTGATGGCACTCTTCTCCTTCTTGAACTAAAATGATTATTTAAGCTGGTGTCGGCCAAGTATACGTGAGTTTAAAGAACAATACCGAGAATTTTTTGGTACGAGACCCTAGATGCATGACATGTATAAGCGTTGAATAACCAAACTGCACGAACGTTTCAAGTCGTATAGATCCATCAATTTTTTTCAAGGACTCCTTAAATTATGAGAATTAAAAGTCTAATACATTAATGGATACATTGGAGTTCTTTATGTTGATCTCAATTGAGCCTGTTATTTTTTCATTGTCTAAGAGGATCCAGAAAGTAAACGAAAAAATCTGTACCAGGGTTCTACCAGGATCCATATATAGTAAATGGATGGATGTAATATGTATGAAAGATAATCTGGTGCGGATATTTGGATCCCGGAAGGATGAATTCGTCTATTTGGAAGGATACTATAGTTTTATAAATTTCAAGCAAGTAACAACTATTTTTAGTTTAATGATATAGCCGCTTTCAAATTGTGGTATTGGACGCCCAATCGAAATATATATACATATTACTATATTTTCGTGTAGTATCATCAATATTATAAGTAGTTAAATGAAGGTACTAGATTGAGAGACGTTATAGATCAAGGAATGGCGTTCTGTGGTAATGAATTGTAGTAATTGATTTTTATGGATTTTATTAAACTTCGTTGAACCATTTTTCAAATAGATCGATCGTCGTGGATCCGTTCAGTCACCATGAAACTTGGATGCATACATTATACTGATACCATTATTTCAAACAGCCTAAACGCCTCAACAGGTATTTTTCCGTTTTTTGAAAACGATCTTCGGATGCCTGTAAAAGAACTCTGTGCAAAATTACTTTAATACTACCTGTAAATTTGGATGCTCATTATCTGTTTGTATTCTGATTTGGAAGTACAATGTTACACATATATGTATTATATTACAAGCCAGAACGACACTTGTACTCTTAAGTTATTATGGGCTGAGATTTTAATAGTCCAAGAAACTTAAGGTGTCATTTGATGTCAACATCTTTTCATGGTATTGTTCGCGGTTGAATAAGACGCTCATTTAGTACGATAGAATATGCCAATCATCAACACCTTACCAAAAGCAATTGTTTTCTTTTTCATTCTTATTATTCTAGATTAGTTGAATGTCACAGTGATAATTTCGAAATTCTGAACGTTCAATCGATCCCATAATGGCAAGTAAAGACTCAGCTTATTATATTGAACCCAAGGTTTGGAAAGTTTTCCATCGATCTAGCTCGATGAGATCCAGGCATTGTTAAATGTCATCCGATACATATATATTGCAATGAATGGAGCTACTGTATTACCCAAATCGTACAGCTAACAGTTATAATTGACAGACCATGGCTGCAGAAGTTCTGTTATAATACTATTTGTAACACCATTGCAATGGCATGAATTGTCAAATTGCTATTGCTATTATTGAAGGCTTAGTTCCACCGATCTAATCCCGTATACTATATATATAGTTAAATAATTCTCAGCCATTATAAGCTATAGTATACTCAATTGGTCTAGTAGCTAGACTTGGTATGACCGTTAAGTAATATTAGATGAACCATAGCTCAGATTGTCTAGCAAGCTGAATTCGGTTCAATTTTTAGATTCGACAGGCATTGCCATAATTGGATTGACACAACACAGCCGGTTATTTCATATCAAACATTGTGAATTTTTGGCATCGATCCGAACATAAACCGTTCTTCAACTGATAAGTAACAATTGCAAATATAGCCTTTATTATACAAGTGTCAGAATTTAAGCTTTAAATTCAATCTTGTGAATATAAACTATATAAACCACTTGATTAGATAGGAATTTCAGCCGAAAGAATGTCGCACTGGCAATTGTAATACCTGAAAGAACAATTGATTCATGGTTGTTCATTGAACTGAAAGAACTGATTAGTGAAGATATTGAACTAAATAGTTCATGAATTAGCCAGCTATTTCAGTCTATAAAACTATCAAGTTTTATGACTTATGATTATATGTATACAAATATCTATTAGGATTTCCAATAAGAGTAAAAGAATACTTAAACAATCTAAGCCAATCAGAGTCAGCAGTCACGTTGTATAAGAAACACGCTAGTATTCACTAAATAATCTGTTCTCTTGATTATAATATTTGATAGTTTGTGGGATGTCGATTTGAAATTTAGAATGGCAAGTTCTCATATATATTTTCTCCAACTTTTTACTGTATCATTTATTCGCCCTGGCATGCAGTGGACGATTGGCCTTTAAGCAGTGTTAAAAGTTGTAGGAAGTGGAACAAGCCAGCCACCTTATTTTTCAATTTGCGTCATAATATTTTTTTAATACTTTCAAGCGTGTCTAAACAGGTTTAAGGGGCCCTTAATTTTATTTTCATTAAGCGAAAAATCATCCGTGCATGTCCAAAACTTCAAAAAAAAATAAAGTGGATGACTGGGACGCGATTGGATTATCAGACACTGAGAGGTGCCAGTACCAGGTTATTGAAACTTGTCTCACCTATCCGTGTTCCAGTTTAATGAATTTAGCGTCCTGGAGCGTCCATGACAGCAATTGGTTTGGTAAAAGTTCAACCATTCGAATTTGTTGAGTGAGTCTTATAGTGGTATAATGCATGGTGAATAAGATTGGTCAATCATTAAGTTCGTGAGTCTGCCATGGTCGAACATTTTCACCAAGATTATTGGGATTAACTACATACAGAGTCCTATCAGATAGTGAACAATATGAGGTAGTTTTCAATCGAGGGGACCATTAATTGGACCGTTCAGATCTTATTGTATAGCGGGAAGGATCTAAAGATAAAGTTTTATCTACACTGAAATTTAAAGGTAAAGGTTATTTCAGGGTCTATGCTTGGATAAGAGAATACATGGTACTCTGTGATAATTAAGTAAGTTGAAAATGATCGATCGATTGATGGAGCAAGCATCATCATCATGAATTTGAGATCTTGGATACAACCCATCATTGGCCATAATCTAGGTCTTTATAATGTTATAGGCTACCACTTCTCAATAACCTATCTTACAATAATATAAAGAATACCTTCCAAATGAAGTATCTAAATCTGGGCTAGAATTCTTGCTAAACTGGTTATAAAGGGCTATGACCAGTTACATTAGCTACTTTGTTGGTGAAGATTCTTGATGCAAAGTTACTAATCTGTCAAATACACACACCTACAAGTAAGTTGATTTTGAAACGATTCTATCAATGACCTTGTGTAAAGTTGTAGCCTCACCAGTTAACCAGTCTAGGAATAGCACATATAGTTTCTTACATCTTTAAAGGTATACGAGATTTAAAATAATTATTTGGGTCTGAGAAGTTAGCTTGATGTGTGGCCGTAGCCTATAATTCTAGCGTGAAATTATCATGAATTGAGGTTTTGTTGTTATTTTTGCAACCAAGATTCTAATGAAAAAGATCATTTAAAGCCATTCAAGGGCAGGAATCGTATTGTGAGGATAAATCTGTAACCTGTCAATTTAACAATTGATCTATTGTATCTGAATATTTTTTCAGTCATCGAATCTAGAAGAACCATTATTTCCTGGTTTTTAACCTGAAATAATAGCCATTACATGTACGGTTAAAAAATAAACTAGGACACCTGTAGCTCAAATTCAATTGTCTGCAGCCATGGCCAGTCGGTGAGAGGATATTATCTGCTAAGACACTCTGCAACTTCTCAGATTGATTTGTTGCAGGGTCAACGAGGATTGTTAACGGTTGGCTCGAAATTCACGTTTCCAAATGCTTTAAATTGGTCTAACGCAATGCATCAAACTGGCGAGCTCTGCATCGTTTTGTGCTGATATCATATGCACGCATGAATGCAGTGCACCATACCATGATAAATTTTGTGGTTGATGCAAATTAACAAAGTGACGATCGCGAAATAGTCTCAAATATCCAATTTACTCGAGCTCTCGAGCGGTGATCAGAGTCTATTCCTAGACTGCCATCCGATGGTATACTGTATCCAAAAGTTTGTAATTTACTGCAGCTGATGAATGTCGCCGCCGTAACATTGATTCTGTGGGCAAAAGTTAAACTGAAGTTTAAAGAGAGAAAATTAGAATCGTGTAGTTCAAGCTTGTGGCGTTAACAACTGTTACTAGTAGCTTACAGATTTGTAAAAGACTCGGGCACTATTGAATATATGTATCCTACGTGTAGTGACAACGAAGAAACAAAATTAGAAAAAAATTAATTGGCCTGCATTGTTGCAGATACTGCAGATTTTTCAATATTAAATCAAATTTTTGCGATTTAAGTGACATTTTTTGAAAAGAACCAACTCAGCTGCAACTATAGTCTATAGCTACAGTAAACTCAATACTTATAATTAGAATGAGGAAGCTACATTTGAAAAAAAGTCCGTCAAGAGTAAGACCGAGATCATGATGAGATTTAGCGGTTTCAAGTTTTTGAGAAATGCTGACTCGAGGATCCTGGGTTGGGTCTCGGAGTTCAATATATGTATCAAGACAGCTGTAGTAATTTAGTTCTATTAATTGTCATAATCATGGCGGGCCATACTGCAAAAACTAGTTTACAGTCACCATATGGCTCGAATCTTGAAAGACAAACATGAGATGTATATTCGGAACTTGTTGCGGTTTCGAAATGCCACTGTCAAATAATTTAGAAGTTTAACAATAAAAATGACTTTAATAACTCACTGAATTTATCAAGCAAATTGCAATAAATCATATTTAGTTTTTGTAATCTATTGATTAAATTTGAATAATTAATAAAAATATATGACTGAATTTGATAAAGTTACAGTTAAGGTGCTATATTAACTTTTGGCAGTTTTAGGTAAGCCCCGAGCTTAATCGTAATTGAAATCTTTACATCCAGATTGTACACCTTTTTGTATTTTTCTGAGAATTCTGTGGGGGGTTTAATGCTATTAGGGTCAGGGTTGATGCATCAATATATAAACCTTGTTTGATAAAGCTTTATTCTTGAGGATTTTTAGTTAAGACTATAGATATGCTCTAGTCGCTAGTTCAGTAATTATAACCTCAAAGTTATCACGAGTTTTCACAGTCGAACAGCATGCATAGGCCCAATTACGCTGTGACCTTTTAATTTAACTTCAATGATCATAGAAATTAGAACCTTTCAATTGCATTAATTAAGCTGATGTTTATTATTAGAAATTGAACGTAATTACCATAAAACTTAATAGATAAAGGATAAATCGCTCGATTATCAACTGAATAGAAATAATTACATTTCATTCGACTGCAGGGCACCTCTGAATTACAACTCCTCGATGGGTTCTATTTTTACATCCACTTGATCAAATATCCATCAATTTAATATGGATAATAAAACGAGTTACACCTACAGTTTAAAAAAAAAAATACCCACGCGGGTCCATGCGCATTTTCACGAGGATTTCAGGTCGGGACCTCCTTTACTTACCCATGCTTAAACCCCCTCTCTTCAATTGAGAAATAAATATTTCACGTATACAATGTTTACTTTTTTATGAGCCGCTCAGCGCTTCAAGCCTTGAGGATAGATTTTGTGATCTCAGATCAGATCTCCATCGATTTGGAACAGATGGATGTTAATTTTTTTTTACTTGAAAAAAAAAACAAATAATTTAGCATGCAGCAGGTTTTTTCTAAGGCTGATACCAGCTTAGCCATTATGCTAACACCACTTGAATAACAAAAAAAGTATCCATATATCTGGAGCTCATTATTCAATTTTTATTCACAGCTAGCCATCCATGGATGTATAGCTTAGAGAGCTTCCAGAATGATGGGAAATAAATGACTTGAATTGATGGTAATAATAAAAAAGCCTGATGAATAGTGTTACTCAAGCTTTAGTTACAGGGCTATATTACTTTTTCCAGAGTTTTCAAAAGCTAACCACGCTATAATAACACTGTTTAAAAATTAAAAAAAAAATTTTTTTTATAATAACCGAACGCATTGGCCAGTAATATCATCATTCAAGCTAGACTAATCTAAGAAAAGGGGCAAGATTTCAAGAAGAGTATACTTGCTTTTTTTGTTCCCCTTTTTTTTAGCTTGAGGATTAGATCTACACTGTGGTCTAGTGCATTATTGCATCCAGTTTCAGCTTGAATCCCCATAACAACTTCTTATATGAGCCTGAAAGAGTACAGAAAGCTTTAGGACGTTTTAAATAAAAGTAGTCTGGCACGCCTGTGGTGTATATTTACCGAAGCAGTTGAAAAAAAAGTCCAACCCCCCTTATAACCCATCTTTCTTATTTTTCTTTTGATTGTATCAATTGCTTAAGGTTGCAATCAATTCTAGTTCAACAATATGATGTATTGCCGAATTGAAAAGAAATATATAAGGACAGGTCTATCCGTCGAAAGTTTAAATTTTTTTTTTTTCCTCTTTTTATAATTCAATAAACCAAACTAGATAAGCGAAACATCACGGTTCCACAACATTAATTGATTGATTCAGTTATTTATTCTTTCATTTAAGAACCAACTTTCATTTATTCAATTCATTTATTTTTCTAATAACTCTTTGATAGAGAATTTCGCAGGACGATTTATTATATATAAACTAAAAGACACTCCCTCGACAAAACTTATTTCATTTTTCGATTATATTTTTTTATCGATAAATTTATTGCATTCATTCATTTTAGTCTTTATAGTATACATTACAAAATACAAAAAAGATGCATTTTTCACTATTAACAACTCTGGCTACAGGTTTAGTCGCATTTAATAACTTTGCATCAGCTGCTTATGATCCAAAGGGGCATAACAATGTTGTTCTTTATTGGGGTCAGTCAAGTGCTGGATCTGAAGAATCATTAGGTCACTATTGTGATCAAGATGCTGGTGATATTTTTGTTATTTCATTTTTAAGTAGTTTTGGTCAAGGTAATCCAAGTCTAACAGTTGGTAATTGTGATGGTACTAGTTGCCCAGATATCGGTAGTGATATCAAAAAATGTCAATCTCAAGGTAAAAAAGTTTTATTATCATTGGGTGGTGCGGCTGGTTCGTACGGTTTCTCTGATGATAGTGCCGCTGAATCTTTCGCTGATACTTTATGGAATTCTTATGGTGGAGGTAAATCTGACACTCGACCATTTGGTGATGCTCAAGTTGATGGTTTCGATTTGGATATTGAAAATAATAATCAAATTGGTTATCCAGCTATGGTTAAAAAATTAAGACAATATTTTGATGGTTCTAATAAAGATTATTTTATTAGTGCTGCTCCTCAATGTGTTTTCCCAGATCAAAATGTTGGTGATGTTTTATCACAATCTTATGTTGATTTTGCATTTATTCAATTTTATAATAATCCATGTGCAGTTGGTAAATCAGGTTTTAATTGGAAAACTTGGTCTGATTTTGCTAAGAATAAATCACCAAATAAAAATATTAAATTGTTTTTAGGGTTACCAGGTAGTACTTCTGCTGCTGGTAGTGGTTATGTTGATCCTCAAGATGTCAAAAGTGCAATTGAAAGTGATATGGCAAATGATAGTTCTTTTGCTGGTGTTATGGCATGGGATGCAAGTCAAGCTTTTGCTAATGAAGTTGATGGTTCCTCTTTCGCTAAACAAATGAAAGAAATTGTTTCTGGTGGTTCATCTTCTCCAGCTAATGATAATAATGGTGATAATGGTAGAAATTCTATGCCATCAGTTGTTTCAAACTCAGCTGCTTCAAACCCATCTGGTTTTGTTTCAAATGTTGTTTCTTCAGCTGTTGGTAATTCTGTTCCAACTAGTGCTCCAGTTAGTCAAAATAATAATAATGGTGGTGCTACTACTACAATTGATTCTACTCAATATCAATCACAAACTTCAATTAATCAAGTCACTTCTACAGCAGCCAATCCAGGTAATACTTTCGCAGTCAAAGCTAGTGCAACTCCAGCAATTAATAACAAAAATGCAGTTAATAATCAAGCATCAAGTGGTCAAAGTCAAGCTATTACTTCTCAAACAGCTCCAGATGCTTGTCAAGGTAAACAAGGCGATGATTTAGCTAATTGTGTTAAAAATCAAAGTTCAAATGCTGATGAAGGTCAATCATGTGACAAAGAAGGTGAAATGGTTTGTAAAGGTGGCAAATTTGCTGTTTGTAATTTCGGTAAATGGGTTATGTTTGATTGTCCAGCTGGTACTACTTGTTCTACTTCATCTCAAGGTTCTCAAGCATTTGTTGGTTGTACATGGGATAAAGCTCAAAAACGAAGTCAAGTTTTCAATAAACGACAACATAGTCATGTTAAGAATTTATCAAAAAGAAGACATGATCATGATTTAACTTTAGAAAAAAAAGATATTGCTCATGATAATTTTGAATTGGCTGCTAAAATTCATTATGGTGGTTCTTTCCAAGAAAGTCATAATCGAGTTGCAAGTCCAAAAATTGTTGAAAGTAATTAGTTGATCTAATTTTTTCAGTTTCTGCATTATTACTTAGCATTCGTTTTTTTTTTTTCTTCTGCATACTATTATGATTCAATTTGATATTGATTTGTTGTTTATTTGATACCCTCGTTTTTTTTGTTCATTATATTATGATGTACGAATATTTTGTGTATAGAAACCATAGACTTTTTTAAAAAAACATGAACATTTTTTTTCAATTAAAACCTTATTTTCGTGTTTTTATGGTTTATTAGTTTTTGCTGTAGAGAAATTTTATGGCCGAATGATGCGGCTTAATACTTATGACTGGAAGGGATCCATCATGGATCAAAAAAAAAAAAAAAAAAAAGTTTTCGGTAAGTCTCACATAAAATGTTGTCATGTTTAGAGTTAACATTATTGACGGAATATTTGCAACAAAATTTCATTCATCCTATGTGGGTTTAGATCTGGATGCTATTACATTAGTGCGACTCTTGTCATGAAAATTTCAAGGTGGATACTTAATATATATATATACAATGATATCAGTTATTACAAATGTACAAGCTTGTACACCTTTAGATTTATTTACGTTGAAATTTTTGATTTATTCTTAACTAAACTGATATTTGAAATCGAATTTAGTACTTCAGTGATTTAGCTAGTCCTTATGAATTCTTAAGAATATACTGTATAATTTTATAAACTAATTTGTATAGCTCCTTGCGAAGTGTTCAACGCGTGAAGTTTGGTCGATTTATCGAGATTCGTTGTGTATCAGGCTTGATCCACCACCATTGGAAGTTTTAGACTAGATTTGCTGGCCTGTGCGCATGTGTGCTTTTAATCTTTACGTTAAATTTTTCAAAGAACAAAATTGAAAACTCTTTAAACGAAAAATAAGCCTTTTACGCTACTACACCAGTTATCAACCTAGCTGAGATTTTCTTAGTATATTATATCGATAAGAAAAACTTGGAGTATTCTATTTAACAGCATATTGGCTAAGGTGACCAAAGCATTTTCTTAGTAAAACAGCATGTAAAATATCTGGGATATATGCCGTGATATGATACTGAAGCATTTGATATATCTATTTAAAAGTATGACTGTCAATGGTGATAAGACTCAGTCAGTGAAATGAAGACATTCGATACTTGGACTAAGCCTGGGATCCCAATCTCTTCTAAATTTTAATCACATTTTATAATATATACTAGTCTATTCAAATATGATATTAAATTTATTTGAATGGTGCAGTACCTCTGATAACTTGACGAACCATTAGAGCTCTGGAACTCTTTTCACTCGATTTATTGACACTTTAAGCAGATGCTAATGAGTATCAAAAAGTCATGCGATATATATCTATAGGTCGAACTACAACGACACGTAAACACAATATTTATAACACCACCACTCAAATTATATATAATACTATTTTTAGCCTAATGATACTAGGCTCTAATAATAGCAACTCAGACTATAAAATATGACACGTACCACCATTTCGGAATAATCTTAACTCCTGTATCAATTAATTACCTGATATAGAGGTATAATGCTTCAGCCGCAGAGAGTACCACTGCTCGGGAATGCAACCTATATATATATATATATATATATCAGTTCAGGGGCTTAGACTATAATTATAACCAATCAAGAGCTTTGAGTGTTACTATAAATATTAATTAGGAGTTACTATAATAGGTAACCCAGATCCTTATTGTACATAGGAATTACTAAATTAAGTAATCCAAATCCAGGCAAGCATACTTAGAGGATTACTATATATATAGATTAATATTTTATTAAATAATGGATCGGATCTGAATAATTTGATAGTGATGAGGTTTGGGTAATGATCATCTATAAGTAAAACACAATAGAGTCTATAGTTATCGTTTAAATTAAAATTGTCCAACCAAGCTTATTTATATAAAACAATGTAATAATTAATGGCTCGTGAATACTTATTAAGGTGGTTGTACTTAGTAACAATGAATGCTAATCTGTGTAAACAAACTTTGAATTTTGTGGAATAGTACTGAGAAATACGTTGGTTATACCCTAGAACTTAATTAAGTTTTTATACTTTGTTAATGCTACGGTTAAGTTATTTGAATTTTCTTTTCTATTAAACAACTGAGGAGTTCAGACGATGGTATAACTATTAGGTAACTAGAGCCACAGTGATTTTCTGTTACAATTGAAGTATCTGATACGTGGTTAATTATTTATGCCGCAATAACGTTTTACTCATTGGATCGATACTGAAGGTATTGTTAGTAAATAAGAGAGTATGGAAAGAAATTATAATTATAGGTAGAAGTCTTCAAAGCTGTAATATAGCTATGTAGGTTTCTTGCATCACATAAGCCCCTGTACTTTAATTGTAAATACAAAAGGAAAGTTTGAAACAGATTAAAATCCAATAGTCAATTCTTTTTAAAATTGCGGCTTTCTTTGAGTCACACAACGTAGAAAGCAGTTCTATCCAGAAAAATTGCGTCAAGCATATAGAATGAGATGTGGTTGAAGTTATAGCTCTTTGAGATTGCTTTATTAAACCACAAGTTAGAATTCAAATACACTACATTAAAAAAAATATAGCCCTGACTATAAAAATAATGTTTCTCAATTAATAAAATCACATATGTTACAATATATATGCAGGATAATTAATTAAGAACTTTCAATTGAGAGCTCTTGTAAATTTTAATACAAAAGCTATGGTTGAAATTATTGGGCAGTTATTGTATGTTTAATAAATTTTAATTGATTTATTTAGTTAGAAGAACCATGTTCGTCCATCCGCCTGATCAATAACAATATACTATGACTAAGGGACTACTAGCACATCCGCTCGAACATTAATAATGCTCATTAATAATGCTCCATGGTATATCAGGATGATTTGTTTAAGGTAGTAATATTTTAATGATGCAACTTCTACTCTGCATTGTGGTACCGGTACTATTAATAAATTTGTAACTTCGGTTTAAAAAAAATTTTTGCTAAAATTTGGACCGATGTCAAGAAATCTTTCTCAATTTTGAAAATTTTATCAACTTTGGGTTTTAAATCTGAGGTAGACTAAATGCATCATTAAAACCATTTGAGTAGTTAACAATTGTTGATGAAACAGATTTGTGTGATGCTTATACAATATAATCTAGTTGAACTCAATAAAGGTTTATTTAATTAAAAGTTCTTTATTGGCACTTGCTATTATGTTTCTCTTCTTTATATATGAACTTCTTTATCTACAGGTTAATATAACTAGAAGTTCACCCTGTTTATTTATTTTATTTTATATAAGTAAGTATAATTTACAATATATTTTGGTATTTTATTATTCAACTACTAATTTGTCGATATAAAACTCAACTAACAACAATAGTCATGGCTCAAATAGGACTATATTTATAAAGAAGTGATTAAAACTACAGTAGATCTGGAACTATACCAGATAACCCTATTATTTTGATGTGTTACAGCTAAAATCAAAATTGCAGATCCACCCAGATTTTAATGTCATATGCATAACTTTAGTGACAATAATAATTCCGATGAAAAATCCTCACTCTGAGACTACAAAAATAATATAAGTGGAGAATATTGCTCTAAACAGCAACCTCAAAATATTAAGCATTTGTTAAAGAATTCTATCAAACGTTGTCGGCTCTTGGCGATGATTACATGTATTGACTGGAATTCTATAGTATACTGTACTACTCTTGTTCAGATCTACCACTTCACAATTTTAATAGCACTACCACATGTAATTTCGATTTTAAAAAAGCACAAACTGCCGAAAAATACGACGATCATAGTTATCGGGTTTAGAAGTTTCATCTGGGGCTCAAGTTGCCATTTTGTTTTTGCAATACTACTGCAGTATCCGGATACCGGTACTTGATCCTATTGCATACGTATATATAGAAAATTTTAATTTACTGTAAGCATGAGTCAGCTATACTTTGATCCAGCCATAATGCACTGTGTGATTTGGTTTATTGCGGAGCTCCAATTTCTATCCACAACATTGATATACATAGTGCTCATAAAAATTTTCAACTGCCTGGTTAAAAAATTTACTCCTGCAAGAAGTAACTCCCCTATAGGATACCTTTTTTTTTTTACATTGTATATATAAGATGGAACAAATATTTTATCAGATATTTGTTTATTATTCTTTCAATTGATTTTGCAATTTTATGCAGAGTTAGTCACGAGTATTGTTTAAATTTTTATAATTCGATATCGGATATTAATATTTACGCAAATTGGCATTTTTTAATTTAATGAAGAATATTATTGGATCCATTGCTATTCTTTGCATACACATAGGAAGGCACCCATTCATTACTGATATAGTTTAAGTTGACCGGTACTCAGCTCAATCCATCTCTTCTTCTCTAACATAGTGGTGCGAGACTTATCCTGACAGGTGCCAATGCTTACAGATAATTTCTACCAGGTAGTCACGGATATAATTTAGAGAAAAATTTTCCAATTAGCAAGCACTTAACCATCCCTTAGTAACTCGGGCTTATCAGTCAGTGAAAATCAAATGGGTTTGTAGAAAAATATCCGTAATTGCAATTCGAAACACTCATTATGCATGCCAACTTCTGGATATAAATTTTTTTCTCTTTAGCTTTGGAAGCCGTCGATAATTAAAATACCATGAGTTTTTTGCAGTTTTTTTTTGCTCGGTCAGTGCTGCCGATCGCTCGATCTGCAGATCGGTAAAACGGCTCAGAGGCCAAAACGTTTGTACACGTTCCAAGTTCTAGCCGGATTTCGAAGATCCACATTTGCTATTGGTCCCCTGAAATTCAAAAAATCTCAAATTTTCAAAACAAAAGTTTTATCTGGTAAAAAAAGGTAGAAATAACAACAACACGTAACAATTCGAGAGGTGAGAGTATATTACTCTAATATCATGAGTGCATAAGCTCAAGATTAATTTATCAGAATCGGGTCAAAGTATACTATATATGATATGAAAGTAATAATAAAATTTCTATACAGATTTGTGATACAAAAAAATTTCCTTAAAAAAAGGGGGTTGGATTTAATAAACGTTTTCGCGTGACGCCACAGCACTGGCCGCTTAAATAAGCCGATCAACAGAAGGCTAAAATATTGCTTTTACAATATTGAATTATATTGTAGCTCCGCTCTCAACAGATTATTGTAACGATGCAACGGTCCATATATAGAGCTGAGTTAATAAAGGAGAATATATCCATAGAAGAGCGGTGAAAGTTGCTTTTTTTGATTATCTTCGAGAGAAATACAGTTTTATTACATAGCAGAGACATCTATAGTGTTAACAATTGCCTATAGCGTTCAAGGGAAAAGTCGATCGTATTCAATTGAGTAAGACTAATCAATGCGTGTTATAAGAATCTAAAATATTCTGTAAGTTAGAAACTATAGCTATATACAACTAAACTTTGATCAATTAGATGCATCAAACACTCAATTGATATTTTGCTGTATAAATTGTCCTATACGTATTGATAGTAAAATAAAGCACAAAATATAAAGAAGATTAGAATGTTTATAAACAAGAAAACTATCTTCATATCATTTCCAGTTTTAGCGTCTTATAATCTCGGAATAATTGTATACGGCTACTATTATTGTTTATTTCAGGAATTATTTTTTTTTATTCAGCTGAATATCTAAAGCTACTTTATTTTATGGTAGAACTGTATATTAGTCTATAGTAGTATGTTCTTTGTAACTTGAGCTCTAATACTTATCATGCAGTGAGCGAGTATTCACTCTGCATGTCAATGCATATAATGTATACTACTGTAATGCATGCACTGCTTTACTCAAAGTGTCTTGCTAGAAAATTGCTTTTGTAGCCCTGGTCTTGATAATTTGGAGTTGTAATCCCATTTACTATAGTGGGACCATCTAAAATATCTACCATTATACATAAAGCTATTATAAGAAATTACCCCATTTCTATCAGTCAAAAAACTAGTATTGGGTCTTAAAATGTCAGAATCATAAAGTATATAAATTGGTATTATTCCACGGAAATTTATAAACTCTTTTATTTTCCTTCTTCAGTTATCTTTCTTTCTTTCTTTCTATAGAGTATCAAGTTTCGAAAAATAAAAAAAAACGACTTCTTTTTGCTTTATTTGTCCAACTATTTACATTCTTTATTTTATCTTACCATAGTCATTCATTACAAACAAAAAAACGGAAAGAAAGTTAATCATACGCAAAATGAAATTCTTAAAAACTTTAGCATTTGGTTTAGCTACTGCAGGTGTTAGTGTAGCAACTTCTAACGGTCAAGATATCGTTTTATATTGGGGACAAGCAGCAGGTAACACTGCTCAACACTCATTAGGGGAATATTGTGATAGTACAAGTGCTAACATTTATATTGTCTCATTCGTTAATGATTTTGGTGTCGGTTTTAAAGATCCAGTTTTGAATTTAGCATCATGTGATGGCCAAGTCTGTGAAAACATGGAAGCCGATATCAAGCATTGTCAATCTTTAGGTAAAAAAGTTATGTTAGGTTTAGGTGGTGCTTTTGGTTCATACGAATTATCTGGAGATGCTCAAGGGAAGCAAGTTGCAACCCAATTGTGGAACACTTATGGCGGTGGTAAATCTGATAACAGACCATGGGGTAGTGCTGTTGTTGATGGTTATGATTTTGATTTAGAAAACCAAAAACAAAAAGGTTTTGTTGCAATGTCTAAACAATTAAGATCTTTAGGTGCTGGCTTATTATCTGCTGCTCCACAATGTTATCGAGCTATGAACTCTGTTGATTACTCTGATGCAAGTGTTGGTAGCATCATTGAACAATCTAATTTGGACTTTTTAAATATTCAATTCTATAACAACCCATGTGCATTGGATGGTGTTGATTATAATTGGAACGTCTGGGTTAAATATGCTAAGAAACATTCCCAAAACAAGAACATCAAATTGTATATGGCTTTACCAGGTTCATCTAATGCTGCAGGTTCAGGTTATGTTAGTTTGGCTACTGTTAAAAGTCAATTAAGTAAAATCACTGATGGTAGTTTAGCTGGTATTTCTTTATGGGATGCCACTAATGCTTACAAAAATGTTCAAAATGGTGTTAATTATATTGAAGGGTTACGAAGTATTTTGAGTGGTTCAGGTGCATCAAAACCAAAGACAACCAAGACTACTAAATCAACCACAATGAAAGTTAAAACTACTACTAAAGCTGAACCAGTTATCACCACCCAAGGTAAAGGACAAGTTATCCCAACAGCTGATGTCACTTCTTCAGGTCCAAGATATTCTAACAACACCATTACTTCATCCTCTCCAATTGCTACTTCCAGTCAAGTATCTAGCGCTGCTGCAACAACTACTTCACCATGCACTACCGCAGTTGTCACTGGCTCAACTGGTGGTTCATCAGGTTCAGGTTCAGGTTCATCCAACGGTTCATCTAATGGCTCAAGTTCAAGCAATGGTTCAAGCTCATCAGGTTCAGGTTCAAGCTCAGGTTCTAGTTCCTCAGGTTCAAGCTCAAGCTCAGGTTCTAGCTCATCAGGTTCAGGCTCAAACTCAAGCTCAGGCTCATCAGACTCCAAGTCAAGCTCAGGTTCTGATTCATCAAACTCAGGTTCATTTACCAAGACTGCACCAGCTGGCTCAAGCAATGAACACACCCCAATTCAAAATGATGCCAACAACAACCCATCAAGTTGTCAAGGTAAATTAGGTGCTGATTTAGCAATCTGTTTAAACAATGGTTTCAAAGATGGTAAATTACCAGCTCCAGAAGCAGGTACATCTTGTGACTTGGAAGGTGAATTAACTTGTCGAGAAGGTAAAGTTGTTCACTGTGTCAGTGGTAAATGGGAAATCACTACTTGCTCATCAGACTCAACATGTTGGGCTGGTGTCAATACCAAAGATCAAGTAACAATTGGTTGTATTGCTTACGCCCCAGGTGTTTGTAAACGATCAACTCCATCAGTATTCCGAAGAGGTGCTGAAGGTGCTTATCGACACAGACACAGACACCAATAAATGTTAAAACTTTATTATACCCCTGTTTATTAACCAAAAAAATCACCTTTGTTTTTATAATATTTTGTATTATACTCTGACGACAATAATATAGATTAATCAACTTTTGTATACTTATTTTTTCCTTCTATTCTAATGAACTTTATTTAACTATTCAGGGCCTATGCTTCCTTCTGCAATATACTCGATAAAATTTTATGTTATACAAAGTGTATACACTTGGATCAAATACCTGATTCTAGTAATGCTGTTTTTTTTTTATATGAGTCCACAGTGAATCAGATCTAACGAAAATATTCGAAATATAAGGCTTGCTACTAGGAAAATGTATTATTTCTGCTTATTTTATATATTTCGAATTGTACCGAGAGAATCAAAGCGTAGCATATCATAACACCTAAAACATATCTCGGGGTGCTAATTGAGCAATAATAAGTCAACTGGATTTGCAACTCTCTAAAGCAATATTTATCAATTAAACTTTATACGTGTTGTTTAAAAAATACCACCATTGTGACTTTAGTATTGCACCCTTGACAGCACAATCTGGATGGTGCCATAATGAATTTTCTACGCTCACTTACAAGTAAGTGAGTCTCAATAGTTTGCGTCTTTCTGAGATCCACTTTCTTCACTCATAGCGATCGGATATTGAAAGAAAATTGGTGATTTCTAGAATTCTATGGATAGATATCCATCCAAATAGGATATAGTAATATCGGATCAAGAAAGCTTGCAAGATGTTTATCGGTATTGAGGACCTCCGACTCCGTATAGTTACCCGGAAGACTCATGGATAGCTAGACCACACCACACCACATCTAATCTAATTACTCTAGCTATTCAGCTACGTAAATTAGCTTATTCTAATTACCTAGGAACAACTTGGTCAATAAGTTACATGTCTATATTGCAATATACTGTCAGTTAGTTATATTCTAGTATAGTATCTTTTTTTCTTCATCTGATTATTCATTATAAACATATATATATATAGAACTACCCAGTCCCGTTCCTCCCAGATATAATTATGATGGTAATTTTTCCGAGATTTGGGTAGCACAAATAACACACGCTTAAAAAAGTCATTACGTAAGCCTGTTTTTCTTCAGATTAAAAATTGTTCTACAATCCATATGATATTGACAGCTCAAGCTGAATTAGATTTCTGTTGCGGATTAGCTGACTATGACATGATATATCATCGTAGCTTCGAATGCTTTGTTCAAAGTTGTCACCACAATTCAGATCTGTCAGTTATGACATTCATACTACAATATAAGTAATCCAATTTCTCTTCGTCCATACTACGAATAAAAAAAAAAATTGTTCGAACGCGAGGTATCCATAAAAGGTATCAATTACAGTATTAAATAAGAGCAAATTGTACCAAAAAAGTCGATTACAAAATATCAGGGATCACAGAGTGCGAATTTATCTGCAAGCATTGATACTAAATAAACTTGTTCAAATGCTAATTGTTCAAAATCTAGAATCTTAGCCTCTTGTTATAATAATATTAGAATTACTAAAACGGCTGCTGTGATTTGTTGCTATAATATCCAACACTACATCATAAACAAAAGAATTTCCACGCCACCTGATACACTTTTTTACCCCACAAATCTTTGGTACCTATAAAACTGTTATAGTACCAATATACTCATTAATTCTAAAGCAGAATCTAGAAGCCTGATCGAATATTTTTAGAATTCAATTATTAAGACCTTTAATTCCGAAACTTCCTAAAATTCTGATCATCATCGCACAACAGCAAAATAATAATAAAAAAAACTATAAATATGAGTAGAAGTGCTCTCCTTCGGTATCAGCATAAAATCAACTTAAAATCAGCGTTAACAAGATCAATCTCAAATAAACTATTTTCAACAAACTCACACAAAATGAATTCAGTAAATTTACCACTAACATCAGCATTTGATGGGCTGGGTCACAGAGTACCATCAAGCTATAAAAATGTCCGACGACCTGATGAATCTTCATACAATAAATTAAAAGAACTAATCGCATTAAATGATAAACAATTTGCTACTTTATTCAATAACAGAGTATTTCACAATCATATGGTCCATGCGGTGGTAAGCTATTATTTCTTAGGTGCAACAACTGAAAGAATTCAAGAATTATATGATGCCACTTCTGAACAATACGTACCATGGGCTGAACCAAGTGGTAAAATTACACCAGAAAATTGGAAAGAATTTAGAGGTGTTCCACGACATGAAAGTGATTTTAGATATTTCTTTGGTAAAGAACTGGAAAAATTAGATGGTGATTACGAGACTTTATTAACCAAATATTTAGTCGAAGATGGTAACACTTTAAACCCTGGGTTGGTCGGTGGTCTATTGCACCCATTGATTCATTTGGGTTATGCATTAGAAACAGATTCAGGTATTATTGCTGTTGAGGCATTGACATTGATGGCATGTAGTTATTTTGATTTTTGGAAAGTTGTTGATTATTGTGCAAATGATAACATTGAACAAACAAATAGAATCAGTGAAATTTTGGAAGAAATTCGAAACGATAAAGACCTTGATGGCCTTATTGAATCACCAAGATCAATGAGTACATATAAATTAGTTGACCAAATACCACAAAAGTTATCATATTATGCAAATAGATTGAAAATTTCTTCTGAACCAAAGACTCAAGTTAATGAATTAATGCTAGCAACGGCAACATTATTTGGAGGCTCACATAAGGATGACGATATTCAGCATGATTTTTTCTTATTACATTCATTAACTTCAATGCATGAAGCGGCAGAAATCATGTTGAATCCAAAGAATGAAAAACTTTTACCTGCCAAATATCATAGTGATTTAATTCGACTATTATGGACAGTATGGGTTGGTGTTTATATTATTCAGATGAGACCAAAAGTTGATATCAAAAGGATCGAAAGAGTTGAACTATTAAACGGATCTATTGAAGAATCCTGGGAAAGAGCCATTCGCCTGTGTTTATACGGTGATGCAGCTTATGATGAGCACTTTTGTAAAGCTATTAGAGCATTATTATTTGCTCAAGAACATAATAATGATACTGGTGGATTCTTTGCCAGAATTGCTTTATCTTTTGCAGAGAACTTTAGTAAGAACAAGGATTATGTTGGTAGACCATCAAGTACTCACCAATTAGACATTACAAAATAAATTGAATTACAAAAAAAAAAAAAAAAAAAAAAAAAAAAAAAACAAGTAGTTTCATAAAATAATATATTCCTAATAATAAATACCCCCAATTTCTAAAAGTCTATAAAAATAATAATAAATGCCTATAAAAGTCTATAAATAATAATAATAAAGTTAAATAAAAAATAATAATAATGCAGAATCGAAGAGAAAAATAAAAAATGCAACTGATTAAATGAAAATAACTAGTAGAAGAGTCTTTAATTACCACCTTGTAAACTCTTCATTGCGGCAGCAAAAGTCAAGTACCAAGTAGCACTTGCACCACCATCTAATTGTTTTTCATCAAATCCATCACTAGTGAAGTATTCATAAGAAGATTTAGCATCATATAATGCTTGATTGCTTCTTAAAATACCTTGCCAACCACCTTCAACATTCTTAATAATTGGAGCCAATTTTTGGGTCCATTCTTGTTTAACAAATTCAGCATCTCTCATTAATGCAGAAACTGGAGTAATTGGAATCATATGAATACCTTGAATATATTCTAAATTGTTACCGAAATAGGTGGTATGATCGCATTGATTTTCAAATGTAATACCAGCAACTTTGTTTTTGATGAAATTCTTTGGTTGATTTTTGTTATCATCTTTCATATAGAAATAATTATTCATTGATCGTTTCAAAACTGATAACATTAGATCACCTCTAGCTTCCATAGCTTTATCACCAACAACTTGACCCCATAATTTCATACCATATGCAAAATTGTAATCTTCACTAGTAGATTCTTCATTTTTACCACCTGCACTAACAAACAAACCAGCAGCCCATGAATGACCATTCCACCAATCAAAGTTTCTAAAAACTGGTAAATGAGTATCTTCCTTTGATGGATTAGCGACATCTCGAACTAAAGAATTAACCCAATCCTTATTTTTTTCCATCCAATTACCACTACCATATTTTTTATCCAAATGACCAATAACAGCAGCAGTATGAATCATATAACCATAATGGAAATGATGATCGTTATAATATGGAGCACCATAATCTTGTAATGGATCACCTTTTTGACCAGCAGAAGAAGTGACACCTTTCAATTTAGTATCATACATTAATGGAGCAGGTTGCTTATTGGTAGCAAACATTTCGATATTCTTTTCTAATAATTGTAAACCAACCTTGGCTAATCTTTCGTCTTTCAAAACTTCAGCAGCAACTAAAGTAATATAAGCATATTTATCAAATGCTTTACCTGCAGTATAAGTAGATGGAACATTAACTTGGCCATGAACATCTTGAGCTAATTCTTTTTCAACCTTGGATTTAATTAATTTCAATTCATCATCAGAGAATTTTGGAGCTGCAGTAGCATTCTCTGTCCATGGTAACCATTGTAAACTAGTATGTAATTGTTCAGCCATAACCAATTTGTTAGTCTTGTAACCAGTCATAACACCTTTAGTAGTAGAATCTAAATAAACCTTGGATGCAGCTTGTTTCATTTCATCAGTGAAAGATTCAACTTGATGAGGTAATGCATATAATAATGGAGAGCCAGACTTAGATTTACCTTTGGTATCATAAGAAATAGTGTAAGTACCAACATCTTCTTTAACTTCAGCATCGATAGAAGCAGAAGTAACATAACAACCTGCAGTTTCATCAATTACATCATCACCATCTTTTGGAATAACACCTGCTTGAATAACAAAGTTGCCTGATTTATTACCAACAATAGTTTGATCATCTTTCTTGGATAAAGTAACATCACCAGAAACATAAATACCCCATGTTGCACCAGAGCCTAATTTAACAACATACTTTGTAATACCTTCAGCTAAATTGGATGAATCACTCTTTTTGAAAGAATCGAATTGAACTTGAGAAGTTAAAACTGGTTTTAAACCATTATATTCAGCAGTAACCATACCCATACCTTGAGCCATTGGGAAATTAATTTTACCATTACCTGATGAAATAGAAGTTTGAACTGAGAAAGTATCAGTATCATTAACAGATAATTTCATATTTTTTGCATTCATACCATCAGCAGAGAATACCATTGACATAATACCAACTGGATTGATATAAAATTTAACTGGATCAGCATTAGCATCTGGACCATAAGACTAGAGTTATTGTTAGTAATTTGTTTCTTTTTTTTTTTTTCTTGAAAAATAGTAAAAAGGGAAGTATACATACTCTTTGATCGAAACTTGATTGAGTACAAGCCATACCACAGAAGTTGGTCAAGTTAGACCACCAAGTGACATATGGTTGAGCATAAGCTGGCATATTTTGGTCAGCTAAATAAAAGTTGGCGTAAAATTTGTTGGTGTGGATTGGATTACCAGTTTGCAAACCTTCTGGTAATTCAATTTTTAAATCTTGTTTTGGGAATACATCTGCAACATCTTTGGTATCAACTGGTTTCATGATTGGACCATCTTGGTAGTAAGCTTTACCATTTGAACTTGGTTTTGCTTGGGCAGTTGGAGTTGGAGCAGATAAACTTGGAACATTGACACTACCTGGTTGATTTGATTGAGCAGCAGATGATGGTGCAGCTGGTGGTGGTGCACTTGAAGCTGGTGGAGGAGCTGGAGCACTTGAAGCCGGTGGTGCAGCTGGAGCAGCAGATGAACCTGCAACTGGTGGAGAAGCTGGAGCAGAAGAAGGAGATGGAGCAGCTGGAGGAGCAGAATCAGCAGCAAAAGTCTGAGGGGTGTTAGTTGAAGATTCATCATCACATTCAGCAGTTACAGTAACTCTTTGAGTAACAGTTGCAACTTCTTCTTCTGGTTGTTGTGCAGCTGGTGAACCACTAGTCTTAGCGGCTGCAGCTTTTGGAGCTGAAGCGACATCACGTTTAGATGAAGATGAAGATGAAGATCCACCGTCTTTCAATGTAACGACAGATGCTGATGATAAGGTAGAATCACCAGCTGATGTTGATCGTGGAGCTGCTGATGAAGTTTCAATAGTTGATGCAGCGTATTGAGCTGGTTTAGATGCTGGTTCTGATTGAGTACATGGTACTTCAAATTGAACAACACTGTTTGATGATTGTTGTACTGATTGAGCTTGGTGTTGAACAGGGGTAGAAGCGTGTGTTGTTGTCGAATTTGCATAAGGAGCTTCTTTATGATTTAGCACTGCTTTTACTGCGGATCGCCCACGCTTGTTATTTTGATCGGCATTGTTACCATCCGATGATGGTGGAGCGACTGCTGTGACACCTACAAATTCAACAAACCCGTATGGGTTGATACCATGATCTGGTGAATCTGTGGCAGCAGGTGATAAAGTAATTGTATTATGAGTTGATTCTTTATCATTATTATTGTTTGGAATTGCAGCACCATGAGTTGATGTGATAGCAGCTGCAATAGCTAATAAAGTATTGAGCTGGAACTTCATTGTTTTTTCTTTTTTTTTTTTTTTTTTTTTCTAAATGCTAATGAAAAATGCTGTTAATTGTCTATAATATCAATACTTTGAAATGATCTATTCTTGAAAATTAAATTGAAAAAAATTCAAAGAAACCAACGAGTTTTAATAGTTTTTTTTTCAATAGTATGTTGATGTTGGTAAATTCGGGTGGTTGTCACTTTATTACCTCGATTAAAAATTTCTACTAGTGTACCACAAATCTGGTAATATTGTCTTATAATGAGCTTGAAATTCTAAAACCTTTTAAGAAATATTTGTCCCTGAATTTACTGTAAATGTTTCTATTGTAATATAAAAAAGGATAGAATAAAAATAAAAAAGTTTGAACTGTTAAGGAACATAATTTATATTTATAGATTTTTAAAGACTAGTTTAATGATGCTATTGATAAAAAAGTAATAATCTATTGGTCAATACTACTTCGTATTCGTAATCATGATACCTTTCCACTCCAATTTTTGTGGATCAGTCAGGTCATCATCGACTTAGTATCGAAATCGAAAAACGAAATCTAAGGTTAAATCGAATCCCACATAGTATAAATCTGTTGAACAGACTTGATACGTAATTTGAACAAGAATGATGATGAAAAGAGTCTATCATATGTTCGTATAACACTAAGTAGCAATACTATACTAAGTACGTTTCGAAATGTGTGACCATCCAAGTTACATTACAGAGTCTATAACTAGCGTGTGTGAAGTTTTTTCTCTTAATCTCATTACGATGCAAATCCCTTCGAGAGAGTTTTTGTTCTAAAACTTCTATAAACACACTAATGCTAATCGTGACATATCACACTCTTTAGCTTGGAAAAGAATAAAAGTATTATTAATATGATAATGCAGATATCCACATGTTTAAATTGCTGCGTGATACTAAACCGATCAATATGTTATATTTTCTAAATTATGTAAACATATGAGGAAAATCATTAACCAGTGCTGTCAATTCTTCTGATCTATAATCTTTTTAAATCTATAGGCGATGAGATCCGATGTTTTTTGCTACAGATCTTTTTTAGAATTCATCATTGCAAACAGTGATCAGTTTTCCATATGTGTGTTTGAATCTTTCTATCGAGATCTTCCTCGATATCACGAAACTTAAAATGATCAAAAGCGTGGGGATCGCGTTTATGTAAGGTTTAATGCGATATATACAGAGCCGATCTCGCTTAACCTTAATTTTTCAAGACACGCGTGCGGTTACAGGAAACTTTTTAATTTCGCCTCTCCTTATCGAAGCTTGAATAACCGCACGTACCAAGATTAAAAAAGCAATTATATAGATCACACATAGTTATTTTTTTTTTTTTTTTCACTAACCCATTGCATGCCTCAAATTTTGGATCTCTGTTACAATTACAAAACTTTATCACAGCACTTATAGCTTAATGCCTAGATGTAACAGGTCGTCTTCGTTCATTAGGTTGATGAATCGTGACTGGTTGCAATATGAACACCTAATCCTCTTTTTGCTTTTAATCAAGCTAACCTGTCAAATAGTTTGCTATCTGCATAATGGGGATTTCATTTATGATCAGAGAAATTTGCAAATTATTATGCTTTATACACTAACATCTTGACTAAGCATTTGAGGATATACTATATCCTACCTTTTTATTTCTTTCATTCTTCAAATTGCACTAATACCTAGGTGCTGCTGCTGTTATTGCTAGGGCCTATAGGGTTCATAATTCCCAATTTGCAAGTCATCAATTTCACCTTCAACATTTTCAAACGTGAGAGTATTCTCACCAGTTGTTGCTACAGCTTGAGTATGCTAAAACATTATAGGGTTTATTAAGGGTTCAACCCCAAATAGTGGTACATTAATGTTTTTTACGGGCTATAGTTTTAAAGCACCATAATTGGTATAAGCTACTGAATACAATATATATACGGGTGCAAGCTTTTTATAACCATTAATTGCTTTTTCTTCAACAACTTTTAACCGTTTTATTAAAGATCGCTGGTACAATCCCATATTTATCAAACAGCTTGCTTTAGAAGCACTTAAAAGGTTCATCGATGCTTTATAAGAACCACTCAAGCAGTCACTATATTGTAGGTTATTATTGTAGTAATTTTTTTTTTTTAATTACAGGCCCGGGGACGTTAACCTCTCTCAGAATTTCAGCGATCTCCCGTCAAACTTTCCTATTATGGAATTTTGTCAAGGCTTAAACGGGCCAAACAGGCACATCGAGATCGAAATTCAGGCCCAAGATTTAATAGATCTTTAAGCCTTGGTCAGTTTGACAGCTTGAATACTTTCTATTTATGCCTGAAAGCCACATGGCTGGCTGCTCACATTACCAATTTTACAAACTTAAGTGGTGGATGCTATTATGAGCTCTTCGACCTCTCACTTCTATTATGTTACTGCTAGTTGCACTATTATAGACGATAACTAATTTTCAGTAATATTAACAGTATGCCATCGCTTCTATTGTAAAGGGTCTATAATTCCGACCACCATATTTTTTAACCTGTCAGTATTTTATGGTTAAATCGTGTAATCATGCATTTAACTGGTAACAAAAGATGAGATGACAGGATACTATACCCTTCAAACCCCTATAGCTTAAAGTGGTAGATCAATTACATCCATATGATTATCGTTATACCTCTAATCCACAATGTGCGCATTTACATTGGTACCGTGCACTGCATAATTGTGAGTGTGTGATTAAATATCAGACCATTACTTAAGTTATCAATTATAGTTTTTTTGGTGATAAGCTAACGCTATTAATTAAAAATAAGCCGGCAAGGCCATCAACCTCTTTTTTCATACGGTTCTACATTCTTGAAGATCGGCAAACATATATATGTGGTATCCCGGGCTTTCCCCAATGGTATATCCTTCACTCGCTGTACATCTTTCGGAGTTGAGTTGCCACTTCTAATGTATACTTGCTATCGGATAGATCAGAACTATCTATAGTTAAGTCTACCCCAGCAGTTAATAATACCGATAGGTATTATTGTTAGACCGTCTCTAATACTAGCTAGGATCACACTATAGTTTAACTATTTAATGGAGGATGGGTTCTAAATATAACTATTTAAGTTATTATCTTATAATATAATTCTAATTTTAGATATATCGTTCCTCAGGGACTCATTTCTTAAAATGGCTTAATAATAGTTTCTCCATCATCATTTTAGAGTCAGCTTTTCGAATTTTCGGAGCTTGTTATCGTTACATAATGCTACAGCCATTAAGGCAGTTTGGACTGATTCCTACTATATGATACTTAATGTATCGATAATGACCTGAATATCGATATTGTGGCTATGTCTACAAACCTCATTGCTTCATCACCAGATGAATGTGCCTGGGTGATCAAATAAAATGATTAGAACCAGAAAATGCAATACTATAACGTAACTGATAAGCGTCGACCAAATGCCCTATCATTGTTGATGATTGCATATTTATACGTTGAAATAGGTGATGTATGAATTATTTCATCCCCGAACAGATTGACGGATTTACCTTTTTAATGGCATTCATTTCAACCGTATGGATCATTAGCAATAGTTGATAGTAATTTTTTTATATTTTCTTTTTATATATATTTTTTTAGTTAATATGAGCATTAGACGGTTATAGATCATAAGCTCATTGTAAGATCAACTTAGAAAATGAGGACTGTGATTATCAGTTATATATAATCCTCAGCACTCGAGAAAACAAGGCTCTTTTGTTGGTGTGTCATTACCAAATTGAAGATAGTCTTGTATATACGGTTAGTGATATTGTGATTATGGCATCATGAAGATTAGCTTCTGTTGCATTCTAGGTTTTAAGTGATGTAAATATTCATACTATAGATGAAGTCGTCGAGCTGATTATGTAATTAATAACAGAGTTTGAGGACTCAGGAGTTTAAGCTTTTGTGAGGCTTAAGGCTTGAGTTTGAATTAATGCATCTTGCATGCACATTTTGAACCTTAAATCCATGGTCACCAAAATAAACTCTATAGTATACAGATTGAGCACTGAATATTAATAAAAAGTTAAAAATTTAAACTTGCATGAATTAATTGAATGCAAGGAACAAAATTAAATAAATCATATTAAATTAATAGAAAAATATATATCATATTTGAAAGTCATGAATAAATAAAGCTATCTTTTGGATAATAAATTATATAAAATATAGAGTGTATTCTACTCAGTAGTTAACACAGTTTTCTTATTGTTAACGAATTCCTATCATAATTAGGTCATTTTAAGCAGATTCGCTACCACTTTCTAAATCTTCATCATCAATCAAACCAGCAACGCTTTCCATCAAAGATTCCAAATCTTCAACGTCTGGTTCCATCTCTACCTCTTTATTATTATTATTATTAGTATTAGTATCTTCATTTTGATCAACTTGCTTGTCAGCTGTAGAAGTATTAATGGTATTGCCAGTATCTTTATGAGCCGCATTAGAATCATCAGATGGTTGACGATGATCATTAACGGGTTTGTTGTTTGATTCACCACTACCGGTAGCACTAGCACCTAGTGACGGATCTATAGCTGAGTCATTGGTGTGATTAGATATAGAGTCGTGAAATAGATGATGGTCGTTCATATCATTAAATACGTTATGCTCCTCAACATTCTTATCGTGACTAGTAGATGAACTGGTAACTGTATTATGATTTTGCCACTGAATTTGGGATGGTTTTTGTGGTTGTGATTCTGGTTGCTTGTTTTGTGATGTATTTGTTGTAGATGATGACGAATTGTTGACGATAGAAGATGACGATGATGATTTATTGTTCGTATTGGCATTGTAGTTTGTTTGTATGACAGAAAATGATGGTTGCGTTGCCACAGGTCGGGCTGGAATTGGAATACTTCTTGAAACTGAAGATTGTGAACTCGATGATGTAGTTACATTGTTTTTATTCGCATGAGATTGTGGAGCGGTTGGTAACTGACGATTATTGTTAGTACTTGATGATGCAGTTGTTGATTGCTTTGGAGTATTAGTATTAGTAGTCTTTGATGCAGGTGGTCTTGACTGTACAAATACAGTTTGCCTAGAAGTTTGTTGATTCCTATTATTATTATTATTATTATTATTAGTATTAGAAGTTGGTGTACGATTAGCAGTAAAAATGACAGTTCCACCACCTGGACTATTATTTTTATTTGTTAATTGTTGACTTGACTGAACAGTTGTTGGTCTCTTTGTTTGTAATGCAGGATTGGAATTTTTACTTCTTCTATTACTATTAATTCGATTTACATTACCACTAACAAAATTCAAAACATGTGGTAATTCTAGATTGTTCTTTAAGAAAAAAATCTTCAAATTTCTTGCTTTATCTTTTAATTGAACTTGAGTTCTGTTTTTTAATACTTCTGAAATCGATCCACCATTTCCGTAATATTCCAAAATCTGGGCCCAATATGGTCCTTGAACTCTATCCAATCCATCCATTAATGCAGATTCTTCTTCTTTTGACCATGTGTTTCTTAAGAAATGACGACCAGTGTTTGTAGTAATTGTAACCAAGTCTTGACGTTGTGATTGCTTCTTGTTGTTAGATCTAGCTGATTGATATCTTGCCGCTAATGATTGTTGCTCTAATGGTACGTCAGAATTATTATTAGAACTATTGTTGTTATTATTCGGAGGAGCAGGAGCAATAGGGGTGTTATTCTTCTTTGCAGCATTAGCTCTATTAGCAGCATTGGCAGCTTTTGAGGTACTTAATGGAATATTTCTTGATACATTGTTACCAGAAGAAATTTCTGCATTTTTAATATTGGCATAGCTTAATGCTTTAGATCTAGCTCTTGAATCACTCATACCAGAAATATTCCAAACATGATATGAACCAGTTTTGCTTTGAGGAGCTGGTTCTGCTCTTGGTTTTGACTGAATAAAGGTAGAGACCCTTTGCTGCGAATCAGCAATAACCAAACTCTTTTTACTAGTTAAAGTTTCAACATGTTTAGCAATATAATCATGGACGTTTGAAGCAAAGCTTTTATAAGGATATTCTTCACTCAAATCTTCAGCTGATTCCTTATTTTTCAAAAATTCCAAACGATTTTTACATCGTTCTTGAAACCCTATTTCATGTTGAGTTGAATTTTTAGATTGTTGTTCAGCAAAACTTAAACCTCTTCTTTTCATTAATTGTTTATCAATATCTGATGGAAATAATTCTTCTAAAATTGATTCTAATGGTTGATCCAAATCTTCTTTATTATTCAATGATAAAATGTATGCTTGAGTTTTAAGTTCCAAAAATAATGATCCAATAGT
The DNA here is from genome assembly GCA_030579975.1 of Blastobotrys buckinghamii (nom. inval.). Lineage (NCBI taxonomy): Eukaryota > Fungi > Ascomycota > Dipodascomycetes > Dipodascales > Trichomonascaceae > Blastobotrys > Blastobotrys buckinghamii (nom. inval.). The sequence continues at coordinate 88,160 of JAKTSB010000034.1, forward strand.
TTTATATAGTCGACCATGTTGTCCAACAAAAGAATCTAAGAAGAAATCATTTAAATCAAAAAACCCAATTTGTAGTGCACCAAATACCCCACATACAAAAGTCGTTAAATTAACTCTTTGTAAAACAGCTTTTTGTGATTCACTTCTACAAACTTCATGTAAACTATTAGAAGTTAAAAAAGTTTCTTCCGTATAAATTCTTTTTGTAGTTTCAAATAACATTAATAAAGAATCAAAAATTTGACTATTTTCAGATTCATTTTCACTTAGCATATTAATCATATCATCAAAACTTGATAAACTAATTTGTGATAAAATTTGACATGATAAGTTATCTAGAATTGGTAAACTATTAATCATGGTTAATGCTTTAACAGGTGGATATGCCAGCCGTAATTTAGTACTTGGCTCTTCATCCTGTTCATCATCAATTATAATTTGTTCTGGTGATTTTATTCGTTCTTGTTCTCTAGCTTGTTGTAATTGTAACTGACGTTGTCGCTCCTTTTCTCGCTCTATTTCTTGAGCCTTTTGCTTCTCACGTTCTCTATCCTTTGCTAGCTTTTGTTGTCTAGCTCTTTCCAACTCTTTTTGCCTCTTTTCTTTTAATTTCTGCTGCTCTCTTTCTCTTTCTTTGGCTTGTGCTTGTTGACGCTCTCTTTCAAGTTGTAATTCTCTAGCTTGTGTTTCTTTTCGTTTTCTTTCGAGTTCTTTTTCTCTTTCTTGTTGTTTCTGTTTCTCTTGAGCTTCATGCACCTTATCCACTTGTGGGGTTTCGTGATGCTGCTGGAACTGTTCTATAGGAGGTATTTGTGGTTCTGGTGAAGCTCTTGATTGCACTTCAGTCTCATCATCATAATCATCCAATATCTTATCAATATCCATTTCAATATCATCATCATTATCCTCTACAATACCAGCTCTATCCCCTTCGAACAATCCTTCCAAATGTTCAGCCAAAAACTGTAATTGTTCTTCATCTTCTAATTCGGCCATAATATCATCATTCTCATCATTTTCATCCTCTTCAACGGCATCATAATCAATTTGAGCGATATTTTCGACGCGGGGTCGTTTATTATCGTGTTCTATTAGCTCAACATCAGTACTGCTACGTTTTCTATGTCCGTTGTGATTATAATTTGATATATGTTCATTGTTATTGTCTTCATGTTGGTTATTATCTTCATGAGCCTCACTGAGCGGCGTTGACGCGTCTTGGTCAGACATTTAATCGCTTATAATCAATAATTTCGTGATGTAAAGCCCTAATGGAAAATAATTGGTGTAAGATGTTCAAAATTGGATAAATCGGGTGGTTAGGGTTTTTTTTTGGTTTTCAAGCGGTGTTGTGAGTTGGGAGATAAAATTTATGCATTGATAAAATTTTATTAACGCTTGAAGAGAATCAACATTGAAATTTTTATATTACAAAATTTTTGTCAAACTTTTTGGTTCGATCAATCAAATAATCGGTGCCGATATTTTTCTCTCTTTCTTTTCAAAACAAAAAGATGTGGACTTTAGGGATTTTAAAAATTTCCTAATTTAGAACTTCAAACTCCGATTAACTCCACCACAGTTAAATGTCCCAACGCAGTAGCAATTACACCTTAAAATCTCTAAGCGCAGGCAATCAATAATAATGACCTATAGACAAATATACTAAGTATTGCCATCACATCAACCATTACAACATGAACTATATTAAACGAGCAGTATATGGGCCGGACCCCCAAGAACAGAAGAAAAAATGTAATAGTCTCATAAGAAAAAATCAGCGAGAAATTGATAAGATGACTCAAGATATGGTAAGAGCAGAAAATAAATCAAAACAAATGATCAAACAATCAATTAAACGAAATGATACAAAATCTGCAAGATTATTAGCGAAAGAAATTTATAATAGTAAAAAACAAAGACAGAGGTTAGCTACATCGAAAGCTCAACTAGGTTCTGTTGGATTACAAGTCAATGAAGCATTTGCATTAAGAAAAATTGAGGGAACAATGAAGAGTAGTACAACTATTATGAAAGAAGTCAATACTTTGGTGAAAATGCCTGAATTAATGGGGACTATGTCTGAATTAAGTAGAGAATTGATGAAAGCTGGAGTTATTGAAGAAATGGTTGATGATACATTAGATGTTACTGAAGATCCAATGATGGAAGATTCAGATGCTGAAAATGCAATTGATGAAATTTTAAGTGAAGTTACAGGTGGTAAATTAAGTAATACTGGTGAAGTTCCACAAGAATTACCTTCTGCTCCAGAAAAACAACAAGAAGAAGCTGAAGAAGAAGGAGAAGATGCTGCTAATGAAGAATTGTTAGATTCTATGAGAGAAAGATTAAAAGCTTTACAAAGTTGATCTGTTTTCTTAATGTATATTTTGTTGTGATTTTACTAACCACTTATTATTTTATTCTTATAGACCTTTTTTAGTTTCAAATATATTGCATAATTTTTTTTTTTTTATTAATACTATTCATGATTTATTCAGTCTTGCATATTTCTCAAGCATTCAGGCTCACTATTATTAATTACAATTCAATAGCAGATATAATTTAATATTATTATGACTAAATAATTATCCATATTAACTGATTGAGGTGATGCGATCTAGTAAATTGTCAATGGCGGCTTGCAAGAGGCAGCTAATCCTGAAATCTGAACCTATAAACTACATTCTATTGCATGCATGTGGAATTTACTATCTCAAAATGCAGATACTTTACCTGATAAGTTTTCATAAACTAAATATGCATGTTAACGACGAAGAGGTCTCGGTATTTGTATAAACAAACTTACTGGGCTTTCACTGATTAAAGGAATATGGCTTTGCTATAAATTTTCTATTAACTATTAAGCGATTTTATTTTAGACAAGTTAATAGTGTACAAACTCACAAAGGTAGTTCTCTTCGTATGCCGATTATTTGATACATTTTACTTTAAGGCTATTTTCACGAGCATGAAATTAACAAACTAAGGCTGACAAGTTATTAAATAATAAGGATATTTAATAAGATGAAAAATGCGCTTACCTATCAGAACTGAAGAAAGCTATAGCATTGCATTTTCAAATTAGTTTCTAGGAGCATGCCATTTTACACATATTTTGAGTTCTGAATGTTAAGTACATATCCCTCTGACATATATTATTAACCAGTCTGTTGTTATGATTACTTGTTTGATCATGAATGATATAAACCTCTATAAGATAGATTAAATATTTTTAGCGTATTTGACAAAAGAATAATTTTGTAAAAATCGAGATTCTGTTAATATCACCAATCTTTATTGATAAGAAATTATTATGACCAACAGCTACAATCAGTTGAGCTTGGAAACCTTAGAATAATAAAAGGCCTAGAAAGAATATTGACATCAACTTAACTTTGGCATGGGTTGTTTACTATGGATGTTGCAAAAACCCACCTATTGCACTACCCAATGGATCAGATTGGACTAGAAATGTGTCAAAAAACCCTAGAAAACTCAAGCCTCAAATTATAACCTTTTAAGTATATTTAAGCAACCTGAGGAACGGAATCAATGCCTCATATCATTGATCACTAAAACTTTGCAGTTCATATATGGGGTGAAAAAAATATCGTAGCCACAAATAAATATAACCGATCGGTCATGCGCATCCACCCAGGCTTACATGTAATAATTGTACAACGTACAGATAATTAATTAATGAAAAATCCAAATCAAGCATATCCGCGAAAACGGGTACCCGCAAAATCTTAGATCAGGATTCAGTTAGCACACGCTTGAAGCTGACTGAGGTTTGAGATTTGTGATGAACCATTTGAGGCTCAGAATTTTGAGCCTCATTTCGATCCAAGGTCCTAAATAATTAAATGATCTACTCTACTAGCCGTACTTTAAATTGAACAAACTAAACCAATTGAAGCAGCACAGACTAAAATCTCTTGGTTGAGTTTTTGCTCCTCCTCTTTTATTTCTTAGATGTGATTAAGAAGTAAAAAAAGATCTTGAAAAGCTGCCCCCCTAAAAAAAAAAATTAGGTTGCAAGTTCATTTTGATGCAGCTGAGAGGTTACCATCTATGGTTAGCTTGATTTTAAAGCCTAGGACTAGCATTTATAAATTTCTACGATTTCTTATTAAAAGAACACTCCGCTTAAAAACTGGTATTTGGATCTGAGTTTTAAAATGCAGAACTTGTACTAGTTTCAAAAGTCCTTGGGCTAAATGAGAAAAAATAAAATTCGATAAAAATATGCCAGATGTACATGATGATTGTGGAATGCATAAATTGAAAATACGCTAGCTTACACAAGCTTAACATTTTGAAATTATATGCTCGAATAAATGAACCTTGAAATTAATGAGGAAGATAATACTGATATCCTCTTATTTTTTTTCCTGTTCTCTCTCTCTCTCTCTTTCTCTTTCCCTCTCACTCATTCTCGTTTTTTGTTCACAACTTTTATTTTCTCCTATCTTTATATTTATTAAAATTACAGACAAAATTACTAACTACAGATATCAAACATTTAACAGATGATGTCAAGCATGTCTTCTAATGTCAATAACTTGACAACAGAAGAAAAGTTACAAGCTATCCAGAATGTTAAAGCAGAAACAGAAGCATTAAGACAACAAATTATTTATACAAAAACACAGGTCATGGACACAACTTGTAAGTGTTATATATATAATTAGGAACAATAAACTAACAATAGTAGTACCACAAGCAGCAGCACATACACCACCACTAATTGAATTGAAATTAAGAGGTAAAAATAATTTCAAAGGACATATTGGCAAAGTTTATTCAATGAGATTAACTTTAGATGATCAATATTTAGTATCAGCAGCCCAAGATGGATTTGTATTGGTTTGGGATGCTTATACAACAAGTAAAGTTGAAGCCATTCAACTAGTCAATCCATGGGTAATGTCTTGTGCGCCAAGCTTGGATAACAGATTAATTGCAACAGGTGGGTTAGATAACGTTTGTACATTATACTCATTTCATGAGGAAGAAGTTATTGTTGAAGGCGTAAAGAAAAGAAAGTCACATATTAAACAAAGAACTCCTTTAACAATTTTAAAAGGTCATAAAAGTTTGATCCAAGATGTCGAATTTTTGGATTATAACAAACTATCAACTGCATCCTCAGACATGACATGGGCTACCTGGGATGTTGAACGGGGCGAAAGAATACAAGAGCATGGTGATCATTTGGGTGATGTTAATATGGTTAGAGCTAATGCAAAAAATCGTAATATGATTGTAACAGGTGCAAGCGATCATACTATGAAAGTTTGGGATTTAAGAGTTAATCAAAATAAGGCAATGTTCACATTCCATACACGTAGTGATGTTAATTGTGTCGATTTCTTCCCTGATGGGAATGCTGTTGGTGGTGGATGTGAAAATGGAGTTGTCAAAGTATTTGATTTAAGAAGTGATTGTCAAATATCTGAATATGGCGAACCAAGTAATTCACCAGCTGATTGTATAAAATTCACTCCAAGTGGAAGATTATTATTAACGGGGTTTGAAGATGGTACTTGTGGTGCATGGGACATATTAAAATCTACTTGGATTTCACAGATACCTGGTCATTCTGGTGCTATTACATCCGTTCAAGTTTCAAGTGATGGTCATAGATTATATAGTTCATCATGGGATTCAACTTTACGTGCATGGGAGCCTTAAAAAATTTATTATTATTGTTGCTTAATTTTTTATTTTTATTATATCACTTTTAATATTTAAATAGTTTATTAGTATTTCATTAATCAAAAAAAGAACAAATTTTATATATATATATATATATAAATAATATATATAATTATTTAATAGCATTACTTCTTTTTAACGAAATCCCACAGGCTTTTTAATACAGAATCTGGAAATGTAAACAAATCAAATCTAAATTCACCAGCATCAGCATCGTTTTTAACATACATTTCATCTGTGCGATTATCATTAATCATTTCAACAACTGTTGCCATATCATCCTCTGACAATGCCTGTAAACCAGCAGCCAATTGTTCCAAATCAATACCTGCCTTTTGATGAGTTTTACTCTTCTTTTTTAATTTAGTATCTACTTCTTCACTCTTTCTTTTATCACCTAATTCTGCATTATTACCAGCGCCAGGTGTTGCTGAACCTGCATTTGGTGTTGCTGACCCACTAGCACCAGGAGCATTATATCCAGGAACTGGGCCACTTTCAGTTAATAATTTTGCTAATACAGGTTTATTAGTTGGAACACTTATAACTTCTTTATTTTCATATTCAGTTGCTTGAAAATTTAAATCATGTCTGATTGTTCTGTCACCACCTCTATCTGCAAAATGTAATACAATAAACATTTCAAATTCACCCCAACCTTGCTCTTCAATATAAAATGGTGGTTTTTTAACAACCCTTGTTGGATTTGCAAAAGTTTCATGTAATTTATATGTAACTTTATCAAAAATATTAGCTGGAACTTCTTTACCATCTTGATCTAGTAAAGTAATTGTGATATTCCATTTTCTCATTGGGAAACCTTCTTGTGCAGGAACATCTTCCATAATATTTTGTTTAGTCAAAATTTTGACTGTTCTCTTAACTGTCTATTTGTCTTGTTAGTACTAGTTCTTTTTTAATTACTAGGTTCGATAAATTTTATACATACCTCTGGCATTGTTTTAGTAACGCGTTATTATTTTAGAATTACTGTTGAATATGATAATTGGTTGTCGGAGAAAAAAAAAAATAAATAAATATAAAAAAATAATAAGTTAGTAAATAATTGGTGCAATTTTTTTGATTAAGAAAGTTATCAATGGGTTGATTGATTGATATATTTTATAATTGACAACCTTCTTATGTCGATTATTGCTTTATGATGATGTTTGATGTGGATGCAGAGTGCAAAATAGTTCAAAGAAAAATATCAAAATCTTTGAGAGAATGAATGTGTGGGTGGAATTTTTGTCTAGTGAGGTTTATGCAGGTATGAGTGTGTTTATATTGTTCTTTAAAGAAGGTTGGGTTTGAAGCCCTCTCTGGTGGTCGCTCAAGCTTTGTGATAATGACCAAAAACTGGAAAATTGGGAATGGGAGAAATCAAATTTTTTTTGTCAATGAGAAATTGGGAGTTTACGATCTTTTACTTGAGGGTGAAAAAAGAAATGAAAAAAAAAAAAAAAAAAACATCACGCTGCAGTTATAGTGGATAAAAAGAAAGTTTGGAATTTTTTTTAACACGGAGACCCAATGCGGCGCTCAAGAGACAAAATATCAAATTACAATAGTACTTAGCATCTAGAAAAAAAAAAGCATTGATCATGATACAGTCATGAATGAAGTAGGAATGATAAATAAATAGATGTCAGCAAATAAGTGCTGTCGAAACTATAATAATCCGATACTAGCAGCCAATGCTATTGCGATCCCCATTGTAGCCATGCTAGGTATATCCTTTACACCACCAGACTTGGAACTTGTGCTTGATTGATCTGGATTATGACTATTAGCTTCATGTCTTATCTTATCATGTTCATTTTGACGTTTGAACTCATCTTCGAATTCTTTATCTTCATCATAATCACCGTTATCCTCACAACCTTCGTGTTTTTGGATTCGTATCATAAAGTCATCATACTCGTTATTTAAACTATTATCGACATCGCCTTGTATGCTTTGTAAATCTAACTGCAATTGCTTTGGTGATATATAATTCCCGTGATCTGAAGCTTCAATAGCTCGTTCAATCCGATTGAAATTACCTATGTCTATAGTATTAATAAGACTAACCGATTCAATATCAGTTGAATATTTCGAGCCCCTATATTTGGAATAATTATCTTGCCATGCTTTTTTATAACCCCCTAAACTTCTTGGAGGTGTTGTGCTATTTTGATCACTCGAGTCGTGGTTTATATTAATTTGATAATGATTATTTTGTTCATTTGTTGAACTGTTGGCATGAACTGTTCTTAAAGCTAAAATGTAAAGCAAATAGTATCTCGATAGCATCGTTGAATTAAGCTATTTTGATGAGCACAACAAAAGCTGATGTAATGATGACGATAAAAAGTGATTATCGCTATTTATAAATAGGAAAGGTAGAAATTAGCAAAGTTGATTTAATTACCAGTTGATGACTTTATTAATGATCGAAAAAAGATAAATAAATAATATATACACGCTGAGGAATAGAATAAAATCAAAGTTTGTTTGTTTATTTACAACACCGGAGGTTACGCGACTTATTTTTTTTTTTTTTTTTTTTTTTCACTTCCTACATAATACAAGCCCGACATTTTTATATGGCTTATGCATAATGCAGTAAAAATAATCCGGGGATTCTAAACACATTAATGATTGTTTATGACCTAATAAAATGACTTCAACAACAAAGAATAATCCAAATTATAATAAATTCAATGCGGCTTTGACTTTTGAGGCAATAGAATTGTATGCATCTGCATTCGGACCTGATGATTTGACAGCTGGTGGTTTACCACTATCAGAATCAGCACAAATTTCAGCACTTAATGGAATAGATCCTAATACATCGATACCTCTTTTTTCTGCTTCTCTTAATGCACCATCATGACCAAAAATATGTGTTTCATGAGAACAATTTGGACAAACAAATGTACTCATATTTTGAACCAACCCTAATACTGGAATATTGACTTTATTAAACATATCAATACCCCTTACAGCATCAATCAATGCAATATCTTGTGGTGTTGATACAATAACTGCACCATCAACTTCAACTTGCTGTGCTAATGTCAGTTGAACATCACCAGTACCTGGTGGCATATCCAAAACTAAACAATCCAAATTACCCCATTGAACTTCAAACATTAACTGTTCCAAAGCTTTTTGAACTAATAACCCTCTCCATGCAATTGCCTTATTTGTATCCACTAGAAACCCCATTGACATAGCTTTTAAACCATAATTTTGTTTTGGAATTAATAAGCCATCATCAGTGATACTTGGTTCACCATCTAATTTTAATAATTTTGGAATTGAAGGTCCAAAAATATCAACATCTAATACACCAACATTTAATCCTTGATTATACAACCCTAAAGCAAGATTTACACTTACAGTTGATTTGCCAACACCACCTTTAGCAGATGATACTAGAATAACCTTTTTTACACCTTTAATAGGTCGTTTATTAATAGTCTTTTGTCCAGGACGACTTTTAGGAATATTAGGCTTTTGACGAGGTAGTCCCTTTGTTAATTAGTATATTAGTTTTTTTTTTGCCATTATCATTAGGATAATTATTTACATACAAGTGGATTTTCATGCATTCTTCTTGAAGAAGTAGAAAATGATCGTTTTTGACCAGCTAACCGTTTTACAACATCAACAACTGATTTACTTGGAGCGTTCCATTCAGTTTCAATAGATTTCCATGGAATACAACCCATAACTTTTTTCATTTCTGTAACTTCAATATTTTTCTCCGAAGTTAAGGCTTTAATTTTAGATTCGATTTCTTCTTCACTTGCAAAAGAAATTTTTGATGTTAAATCATTCAAAATACCAATATCTTTCAATTCTTTGTCAATTAAATCTTGTTTTTCATACTCTTTATATTGTTCAATAGCTTTATTTCGTTTTTTAATCATAGATTGAATTAAATTGTAAACTCCAATATCTGTTGAAACTGAATCTGGATTTTCTAATTTAGCGTTGTTAATAACACCAATAGCTTGTTTGATGGTAGTCTTTCTAACATTATCTTTAGCTCTCATTGCCAGTTTTAAATCTTCTTTGATACTAGCAATAATTGGAGGTTCACCACCAGATGCATATCGAACACATCTTAAGGTGGTGGTTCTTACTTGTCTAGATAACGCAAACATTGTTGTTAATAATGGTTGTGGATAAAAAAAAAAAATTATGTGTGTGAAAAATTTAAACTTATTTTTTTAGGTCCACTCCCAAAAAAAAAAAACCATTGATCTGATTTGATAAAAGATAAGATATATTATTAATAATAAGAATGAAAAGGTGTATAGAGCCATTAATTTTTAAAAGATTTAATTCAAGTATAAACAATACAATATATGCATTATCAACAAACCCAGGAAAAAGTGCTATAGCAATAGTTCGAGTGTCAGGACAAAATGTACCCCAAATTTACCAATGTTTAACAAGAAAAAAATTACCAAAACCTAGAAGAGCTAGTACTGTAACATTATATGATAAGAATGATAAAGTTTTGGACCATGCATTGACTTTATACTTTAAAGGGCCAAAATCATATACAGGTGAGGATTTATTAGAATTGCATTTGCATGGCGGCCAAGCAGTTATAAAAGCTGTATTGGGGGCTTTAAAGGAAACTAATCAAACAAGGTATGCAGAAAGTGGAGAATTTACAAAACGGGCATTTAGAAACGATAGATTAGATTTAACACAGATTGAAGGGATTAGAGATATTATTGATGCAGAGACAGAGTTACAAAGACAAGCAGCAGTAGTATCATCTGGTGGTCAAACAAAACAATTATATGATTCATGGAGAAGTGAAATTGTAAGAAATATGGGGATGCTGACTGCGTTAATTGATTTTTCCGATGATAATGCTGATGTTACTGGTACATTATTTCAAGATGTTAAAAGAGATATAAATATTCTACTAAGTGAAATAAAATTACATTTATTAAAAGCCCAGAGAAGTGAGTTGATTTTCAATGGGGTTAAAATGAATTTATTGGGACCACCAAATGCAGGTAAGTCATCTTTATTAAACCTTATAGCTAGAAGAGAAGCTGCAATTGTTAGTAATATACCAGGAACAACTAGGGATATTTTAGAAGTTGGAATGGATATAGAAGGATTTAAGATTTTAATAGGCGATACGGCAGGGTTAAGAACATTGGAAAGTTTAGGCGATCATGAAAAAATTGAACATGAAGGGATTAAAAGAGCTAAAGAAAGATTCAGATTAGGAGATTTAGTAGTATGCGTATTACCAGCGGATGAGCCGCTTGCGGCTGATGTTTTGCAAGAAATTAAAGATTTACAAAAAGAAGATAAACATGTGATAGTGGCATTAAATAAATGTGATACCATTAAAGTTGATATAAAAAAGTATCAAGAACTATTAAATATTGATGAAAATTCAATCATACCAATTTCATGTAAAAGTGGTCAGAATATATCATTATTAATTAACAAAATTACAGAATGTTGTAAGGAATTAACTTTAACATCACATGGTCCACCAATTGGTGCATCTCAAAGAATCCAAGATATACTTCAATTAGATATTATCACTAGTCTAGGAAGTTTTATAGAATGTGATGATGTTGTTATCGCCACTAGTGAACTTCAATATGCTATTGATGGTATTGGTAAGATTACAGGTAAAGGAGTTGGAGTTGAAGAAATTCTTGGTGTCGTATTTTCGAGCTTTTGTATTGGTAAATAAATCAAAAGATAGAAAAAAAAAATCTTAAATATAACGATAAATAATAATCTATGTACTAGAATTTTTCCTTGAATTAGACCCCCTACCAACTTCTCTTTCTAAAAATTCTGCAAATTTATTACCGAAAGTTTCATTAACATGGGTACTTGATTGTGATCTTCTTGGTGAATTGTATTCAGATTTAGTAGAATCAGGTCGAGCTAATCCAGCAGCAACATTTTGATTATTATCCCAATTCAACATACTTGAAATTAATTGCAAAACTTCAAATTTTTTCGAGTCACCTCTTGGTATGGTCAAAAATGAAATAAATAAATTACTGACCAAAGTTTTATCAACGGTTTCACCCTCGCTATTTTGATTCACATATTTTAATGCTTTTGTTAAATGCTCATTTAAAATGATAGCTTCTTGTCTCAATTTGCCTATCTGTAGATTTTTTGAATTAATTTCACCAGTTAACTCTGGAACTTTATCAGCAGTTTCTGATAAAGTCTTTATTTGTTCATCTTTTTCTGATAAAGACTTATTTAATTCATTTACTTTATTTTCCAATGAATTATTCAAATCTTTTAATTCAGTAACTTTATTTGAAAAATCCAGTGATTTATTTTCAGCTTGTGATTGGACTTGTTCTAATTCTAATTGTAATTTATCTCGTTGATGTCTAAATTGCTCTGCGTATTTTGATTGAGTAGTGATTTGATCCTCTAGTTCTGCAATTTTATTTGTAAACCCATCTCTAACTGTTTTTTCTTCTCTTAATGCAATTTCTAGATCTTGTACTGTTTCTTTTTGTTCTCTTAATTGATCATTAATCGTTTGGCGTTCTTTTACTAGTTGATCTCGTTCTTGCTGCCAATTGTTATATGAGTCTTCTGATTCTTTTCTTAATGATGATAATTCGTGTGTTAGTTTATCTTGATCTTTTGTTGATTGAATTAATTCTCGTTGTAATGTTTCTATAGTACTATGCAATTCCTTTTCTTTTGTGTCTTTAGCAGCTAATTCTTCTCTACACTCCTTCAATGCCTTTGAATCTTTTGCTAATCGCTCACCTAATGTGGATCTAATAGTTGTGATTTTGCCCAATAATTCCTCATATGCTTCATCTGATTCTTGTCTGGCCTTTTCACTTGTTTCTAATTGTGCCTTTAATGCATTGATTTGATCATTATCTGTTGATTCTGCGCTTATTGATGCATTTTTTAACTGTTCTCTTAGTTGTTCAATTTCATCTTTTTGTTTAGTAACTACAGATTCCAATTCTTGGGTCTGAACATTAGCTACTGAAGTTTCTACACTGGTTTTCCGTTCTTCGTTATTACTACCATTTAATGAAATGTCTGGTTGATTAGTTTCTTTATCCTCTGACTTATTAGTAGTGCCATTCTGTTCCTTAGTTTCGGAGCCATTCAATTCAGTGTCATCTGTCCTGGCCTGGTCATTTTGCTCTTGAACTTCTGTATTTGAATTCTCTTCAACTGGTTCTTCTACTTTTTCAACCTTTTCAGGTTTTTCTTGGACCTTTTTAGCCTGTGAGCCTCCTTTTTTACTCTTTTTACCCATATTTTATTAATAAATATATTATTAGTGCTCTGTCTTCAAATAAACCTATTTGAAGCCCAGTAAATAAATATGTCTGACAAGTTGTCCAAATTCTTCTAGTGGTAGTTACAAAAAAAAATTCAAAAGAAAGAATACAGCCTTTTTCAAGAACTCAAGAAATTTTGTATTAACAAACACCGTGGTCAAGCTTTTCTTTTTGACTAAATTAAGTTTTGAAGCACCCCACTGTATATAGGATATTTTACCTTTTTTTTTAAATTTTGTTGTTGAAAAAATTTGATCCTCCCAACGTTTGGCTTTTCGTGAGCTAACAATTGAGCTGAGACTTTAATATCCTATGGTTCGAGCAACTTGTGCTTTAGATAGCTTTGATCATGTAGAACTATCCGGATCTTTTTCTGATTACACTATGGGAATGATACTTGTTATGATAGTTCACAGAGACCAATAAACAATTTTGAAAAATATAGCGCTGTGCTTGCTTCCAACTTCTATAATTTATAAATTTCATGCAACCATAAAAAATACGCGTTCAAGCTGTAGTAATATATCCCAAATAAAGTCACGTAAATTAATTAGCGCCAAAAATGGACCACTAAGTTTTGTCAAGCAGAAGCGTGACCAAAGGATCCGACGCGCGTCTGTTTTTTTTTTTTTTTTTTCAATAAAGTTCCCAAATTTTGTTCTTGTTCGATTATACTTTTTCCCATTCATAATCCAAAAAACTAATACAATCAAAAATGCCTCCAAAGAAAAGTTTGGATGACTTCTTCGGTGGCGGTGCAGACGTATGTATACTATTGAATAGGAACAGAACTAATATAACAGACAAAGAAGAAAAGAAAACTAGCTGTCATTGATGATGATGAAGATGATGAAGTTGAAATTATTGAGTGAGTAGATTATAAAATTACATTGAAAAACTAACAGATAAGTAGACCAAAAAAATCAACTAGAAAAACTTCAGTTAAGAAACAAAAATCAGATAATGGTGAAGAAATGGGTGCATCTGAATTCTTCAATAGCTCACGACCAAATAGACGCACCAATACTAGAGCAGCTGCATCAAAGCCTGTTGTAATTGATGATGATGAAGACGAAGAAATGGAAGAAGTTGAAGTAAAACCAAAGCCAAAGCCAACAACAACAACACCAAAAAGGGCAACAGCTACTACTACTACAGCTACTACTACAGGAGGTGGTAGAAAAGGGCCAGCAAAACCATCAGAAATTTTATCAGAAATTGCAGATCATCCATTAGATAGCGTCATGTCAGAAGAAGATTTGAAAAAAGCTGGATTTATGAGAAATAAAACATCTGAGGCAGCTGATGGGTTTATTGTACCTGATGCGGCACCAAATTGTTTAGCAGGTATGACCTTTGTGTTTACCGGTAATTTAGCAAGTTTAGGTAGAGAAGAAGGTAAAGAAATTGTTCAAAGATATGGTGGTAAAGTTGTATCAGCAATTTCAAAAAGTACTACTTGTGTAGTTGTTGGTGATAATGCAGGTCCATCTAAAGTCAAAAAAATCAAACAATTTGGTATTAAAGCAATCAGTGAAGATGGATTTGCAGAATTGTTAGGAAAGATGCCACCAGATGGCGGTGATAGTGAATTAGCTAAGAAGGCAAAAGAAACTAAAGCTAAAGAAGAGAAAAAAAGTTTGGAAGAAAGTGAAAGAATGGAAAAAGAAATGATTCAAGAAGAGAAAAAATTGAAAAACAAACAATTAGAACAAGCTAAAAAAACTGATAAACCTTTTAGAGAAAGTAGTACCAATGATTTATGGACTGTTAAATATGCGCCAAAATCTTTGAAAGATATCTGTGGTAATAAAAAACAAGTTGAAGAGTTAACAAAATGGTTAACAAATTTTGAGGAATCAAGAAAGAGAGGATTTATGACAAATAAAAAAGAAGATTTAAGAGCTGTTTTAATTAGTGGACCACCAGGGGTTGGTAAAACTACTGCTGCACATGTAGTTGCAAATAGTTTGGGTTATGATGTTATTGAATCTAACGCATCAGATACTAGGTCGAAGAAATTATTAGCTGAATCTATTACCTCAAGATTAGATAACAGCTCTTTGAATGGGTTTTTTGAAAGTGGTGGAGAAAAAGTTGATGAAGGGAAAAAAAGAGTTTGCTTGATTATGGATGAAGTTGATGGTATGAGTAGTGGTGATAGAGGTGGTGTTGGACAAATGGCCAAAATTTGTAGAATAACAAAGATTCCAATTATTTTATGCTGTAATGATAAAAGATTACCAAAAATGAGACCATTTGATAAAGTGACTCTTGATTTACCATTTAGAAGACCAAGAGCAGCAGAAATTCGAGCAAGGATCATGACAATTTGCCATCGAGAAAAGATTAAAATTGATGCAAATGCTGTTGATAAAATGTTTGAATCTAGTGGTAATGATATTAGACAAACTATTAATATGATTTCAACTTTTGCAACCAATAATAATAATTTAACTTATGATGATGGTAAGACATTATCTGCACAATCATTGAAAAATACTGCATTAAAACCCTTTGATATTATTGGTAAATTAATGTCGAATGGTATTTGGAGTGAAGCTAATAAAGTTACATTAAATGATAAATTAGATTTATACTTCTTTGATCATGATTTTGCACCATTATTTGTTCAAGAAAATTATTTGAGATATAATAGTGATATGGCAAAAGATGATTCAGCAAAACAAATGGAAATGACCATGAAAGCTGCAGAATCTATTAGTGATAGTGATATGATTGATAGATTAATGAGAGGTCCTGCACAACAATGGAGTTTAATGCCAACTCATGCTGCATTATCAACCGTTATCCCATCTTATTATGCACATGGGATGTTTAAATCATCAGGGGGATTTTCATGGGGTCCATCTTTTCCAGCATTTTTGGGTAATTTATCAAAGGCTAATAAATTTAAACGAATTTTACAAGAAGTTCAATCTCATGTTAGGTTGAAAACTTCAGGTGACAAAGAAGAGTTTAGACAACAATATATGTCATTAATTGTTGATAAATTATTAGAACCATTTAATGATAATAATTTAAATGATGATGAAAAAATTGATAAAGTTTTAGAATTAATGAAAGAATATTACCTAACTAAAGAAGATTTTGATTGTTTATTAGAAATGGATTTAAATGATGCCGAAGCTAAATATAAAAAAGTTGAAACCAAAATGAAAACTGCATTTACTAGAAAATATAATAGTAGTGATATTGCAGTACCTTTCATGAGAAGTGCAGATGCTATGAAAGTTAATAGTGGTAGTGGTGCAGCTAAACCTGATTTTGAAGGAGCATTTGAAGAAGATGCTGATACTAATAATAATGATGATGATGAACCAAATGATGAAGATGATGTTGGTAAAGACAAGTATATCAAGAAAGTTACCAGAAGAGGTACTAAGAAAGCAGCTGCTCCAAAGAAAAAAGCTGCACCTCGTAAGAAAAAATAAGTTTATACTTCATAAAAATTTAATGCATATTAGTTTATTTGTTTTTTTTTTAATCTTCTTGATTTAACTTCCAATTCTTTAGACCATTCATCAACTTCTTTAGTAATTTTTTCCAAATTATTAATATGATTTTCTAGATCATCAACTTGTTGGCAATATTTTTTTATATCATTATTACAACGTTTCGAATATTCTCTATCAACATCCAATACTGAACTTTGATCAACTAAGTTAGCATATTTATTGGTAGCATTGATATTAATTCGTTCCATAACTTCCATACTTTTTGTAGTACAATCAGTATCAGCATCTATAAGTTGTTGAAATGCTGTAAAAGTATCTTTGACTGTCATTTTATTTTTGATTAAAGTTGATACAAAAGATTAGCCGAAATTGGTATTTTCAGGTATTTGAACAGTAGAATGTGTATTTTATGCTGTTACGTTTCAGAATGTATTACTATAGTTCTTTTTTGTTGTTGTTGTTGTTTTCTATAACATGAATGGAATGATTTGATCTAAAAGTGAATCGTTTAGAAAAAAAACTTTAATAAACCTTAGCTTTCTCTCCTTTTTTATTCCAAACTATTCTAATTTTAATCAATAATCAATCAATCAAGTTCTTAAACACAGTGAACTCGGTTTGGTGTTTGGTTTAATTAGGTTGGGAATAATTAGCTTTCTTTTTCGTGCCACTATATATATATGTGGTGGTAGAACACAGTGTTTCGTTTCGTCGGGTGCTTTCAACGGGGGTAATTTTTTTGCTACAGCATCTTTTTCTTTTCCTCTTATTTTTCAACCACTATACTTTTTTTCTTTTAAGCAACTCCTTACTCACTTTCTACAACCACTTATTGTCGTTTTTTATCTACTTATATTCTTTTTTTAATTTTTTTTTTTGGATTCTATTATAGTATTTTGGAATTTTTACAATCTTTTTGTTGTTTGAAAGATTGATTACTATTATTCATATTACATCAAATAAATACTAGAAAAGCAAAAAAAAAAAAAAAAAAATGTCAAATCCTTACCCCCAATTTAGTAATAATAATTCAGACCCGAATTCATATCAATCAACGCCTCCACCCATGATAATGCGACCAAATAGAATGAATAATCGAGGACCTAATGGGAGTAAAATGAAGTTACCGTCACTGACAATCCCAGGATCACCGTCAAATTCAATACAAAATAATAATAATGGGTTACATTTACAGACTGAAGGATTAAATACTAACATGAATAATACTTCAAACTTTCAAAGCATAGATACTAACAATACTAATAATTACAACTATAATAATACTAATAATAATAACGATAGTCTGATACCCCCACCAGTACCATACCAACCAGGTGAAAGTACCCCAAGTTCAGCAGCTAGTGAATTAGCAAGATCTGGATATTTTAGTGCTGAATTGGCAGCAGCAATGGACCAAGATCCAAATTTAAATGTTAACAATAGTAATATAGAAGGTCATTCAAGAACTAATAGCTATAATGATACTATGGATGTTGATATGTTAGATGAAGAAGGTTGGAGACAAGTAGCTAAACAAGGTGATATTATAACATTGGGTAATCTTGGTGAAGGTTTTGGTGGAGCAGTTAGAAGATGTAAATTAAGATATGGTAAAACTGTTTTTGCATTAAAAGAAATTACAACAAATCCAAATCCCGATATTCAAAAACAAATTTTAAGAGAATTACAGTTTAATAGAAGTTGTGATTCTCCTTATATTGTTAAATATTATGGTACATTTTTAAATGAAGATACAGCAAATATTTTTATTGCAATGGAATATTGTGGTGGTGGATCATTAGATGCAATTTATAAAAGAGTTAAATCAAGGGGTGGTAGAATTGGTGAAAAAGTTTTGGGTAAAATAGCTGAAGGTGTATTATCAGGTTTATCATATTTACATGAAAGAAGAATTATTCATCGAGATATTAAACCACAAAATATTTTAATCGATTCAAAGGGTCAAGTTAAATTATGTGATTTTGGTGTATCAGGAGAAGTTGTTAACAGTTTAGCAACAACTTTCACTGGTACAAGTTATTATATGGCACCAGAAAGAATTCAGGGTCAACCATATAGTGTAACATCGGATGTTTGGTCTTTAGGTTTAACAATTATGGAAGTTGCACAACATCGGTTTCCATTTTCACCTGAAGGTAGTAATGAAAATGATCATGAACCATTAATGCCAATTGAACTATTAACTTATATTGTTAAAATGCCTGCACCAGAATTAAAAGATGAACCAGAGGAAGGTATTAAATGGACACCAGCTTTTAGACATTTTTTAAGTTGTTGCTTAGAAAAAGATCCAAGAAAAAGAGCTAGTCCAAGACAAATGTTAAATCATCCCTGGTTAGTTGGTCAACGATCAAAAACTGTTAAAATGGAGAAATTCGTTAAAGAATGTTGGGAATAGTTTACTCTCCTATACAACTTCTAATCACTTGACGTTATTTTTTTTTTCTTAATTTATTTTTATTTTTTATTTTTTTTTTTTTCACGAACACTGCATTATTCCTCTTTATTATTATTATTATTTAACTATCATTTATAATTTTATTCATCATTTCACTAAAAAGTATTATGTATTTACAATATGTATAAAAAATGAAAAAGTATACATGAAAAAAAAAAATTAAAAAAAAAGGGAGAAATACAAAACACTGCATTATTTTTTATTCTCTTCAATTTTAAGACCAAGTATCTTGTAAATATCTATTAGATAACTCCATATCTCTTAAAAATTGTTCTGCCTTTTTTTGTTTTTCTTCGTCATCTTTAGGTTCTTTTAAAGTTTGTTTAACTATCTCTATTAAAGTGAGCCGCACTTGCCGCGGCATTGCACCAGAACTTCCACATAAGTATATAGTAGCATTTTTATTAACAATCAAATCACCAAGAGTTTCTCGATTTTCAAATAATTTATTTTGTACATATCCACCACCATCTTTGTCTCTTGAAAATGCAGGATAAACTGTTAAATTATCATGATTATTCCAATTTTTTTCAAAAATATAATCTTTTGTTTTATACCGACATCCAAAGTATAAATATTGTTGAGCTGAAATTCTGGATGATAAAATCAAAGATCTCATTGGAGCTATACCTGTACCTGGTGCAATGATAATTGCAGGATTCTCAGGATATACAGGTAATGGAGATTGTTGAACTGTATAAGGTATTCTATCACCTTCATTAAGTTTCAAAACCCATCTAGTACATACACCTCTTCGAATTCTTCTAATAACTGTTTTATATTTTACGATCCCAATAGCTAGTTCTAAACTTGGTGAAGTTTGTGATGGTGATGCAATTGAAAATAATCTTGGTCTTAAAATTGGGAAAACATCTAATATATATTTTGGTGGGATTTTTAAAGTATCGAATTCTAAAATTGTTTCTAAAATAGATCGTCTTGGTCTATTAGCATAATCAAATAAATCCTCTAAACCTTCTAGAGTAGAAAATTCTTGCAATCTTTCTACTTCACGTTCTGCAGTGGCAAAATACCATGCTATAGCAAAAAAAGATCGTCTTGGAATTGCTGTGATATCTATATGGTGTAATAATAAGTTTCGTAACGTTAGTGGTGAAACTAACCCTCCAGGTACACATTGAGTATATTCTTCATTAACTATGACTTTTTTGTTAGCAATTGATTCCCAACCTTGATGTTTAATTAGAAGGTCAATTTCTTGAGGATCATTACTTGGGTATAATGCTGCTGTATCACCTGGTAGATATTCCAAAGTATCCTTTTCAGTTTCACTTTCAAATTTTAAAAATCTGACATCTTGAAAATGATCTTGTGCTGTAATTCTATCATTTTTTTCAATTTTAGCGATTTGTATGCCTGATCTAGTTAACGAAACTTCTTTCATCTTTTCTACTTCATCAACAGCATCAAGTTTTTCATCCTTAACTTCATCATTTTCATCATCAACTTTTAATAAAAATCGCGGTTCCATTAAAATTGATTCATCAATTCTTTCCCTTGATAATCCAAATATCTTATCCAATTCATCAACAATGGTATTAAGCCATTTATCAAAATGAACATCTGGACCTTCACTATGACTTTCATCACCTTCACCTCTAACTCCAAACTCTTCTCCACCTAATTGTAATATCCTTTTATGTACTTTTCTAACCGCCCAATTGTACTGAGGATAACTGGAATCCCCTAATCCAAAAGTTTGAAATTTTATATCACTTAATAAATCTTTTGGTAATTTTTTCTTTAATAAAGTTTTCCACATCGATCTTGCATTTCTTGGTAATTCTCCTTGACCAGTTGTGGATACAATGAATAATACAATTGATTCTTCTAATAAATCTTCTATTGGGTAATTATCCATTTCTTTGACTATAACTTCTGCATGTAATCTCTGAATTTTTTTCGCTGTCATTTCAGCATAATCTTGTGAATTACCTGTTTCTGTGGCATATAGAACCACAACTCGACGTTCTAACGACATGATTCACTGCAAATTATTGGATATGTATCTATGATGGATTATATATTGGAGAAAAGAAAGACAATGGTTGATAATGAATTGGCTTGACCTGATGGAATCAAAATCAATTCGTATTGATACGGTAGTAGGAAAAAAAAAAGATTTACCGATTATCGGGATGATTAAAGTTTTTGGTATGCCTATAGTAAATTTAGAACGAGACCGGAGAAACGTTTAAGCACTGTTGAAAAGTTATCAGATCTAGAATATAGATCTGGTTAAGAGATTAAGAGTTGCATTCTTTGGCATTTGGGTAATTATAATGCAATTTAAAGGATATTTGGGGAATAGCCAAACATTGTTACTCAGGACTACATATCTTACAAACTACAACTTTTTTGCAACTGATTCATTTTTTAAAGCCGGCAAATTCACAATATTTCTGACGTATTAATATTTAAGGCCCCGGGATAAACCATTTTAAAGTGGAGTTATGTTTTAAGCTAAATTCGGGCTTATACCGGAATTATCTAAATTTAAAAAATTCAGCACTTTGACTTCTAAAAAAGATCATATTGACCAAAGTATATCTGTCCGGACGTGTAAATCTAAAATTATTATGAAAAATATTCTGAATATTAATTCCTACCTAGTTAGGATAGCCTATGATAGTAGAAGCATATGGACAAAAGTATTAGCTCAGGTTACCCAGAAATATTTACGGATAACGGTATAGAAATGCATCTGTTCTCTCTCCACACGCATCCCTTCGTGAGGCTCAAGTTACTCAGAACATAGTGATAGCTAAAGATAAACATTTTCATACCATGCATCATTAGTTCTAATGCTTTACTTGTTAAAGAATCAAGTTACAGTATATTTCGGCATAACACCATCAACTAACTAATTCTCAATATCATAACCAGCAAAACCTTCCTAACAATTCCAATTCAAGAATAATATTTCAACTCGGTCTGTTCCGAATCGGTTATTTTACTAGACTCGTAACTACTGGACTCGTATCATTTATTTGGCTCAAGCTGTACTAAAAACTGACACATTAGTCATTACCCCGACTTGAGTGGACTATAAAATTTTTGTGCTCTATTTAAGAACAGCTTAAGAATGAGGCACGCAAAAATTGCCTTCCCCCGATAAAACAACCGCCACTAAAACTGAAGAGTCAGCTCAGGAAAGCATTAAAATTTAAGCTCCCACAAACTTTTTTAAGTACCATTGAATTTTTCCACACAGTGATATAAAAAATCCTTTCTTGGTGAAAATTTTTGGATTGTATTTTCTGAACATTCATCTCAAATCTCTTCAAACCACCTTTCTTATATACTAACAACTATATAAAAGGATTATTTATTTGATATTTATTTTAACTTGTTTGAAAAAAAAAAAAACTTCACACAATGTTTAGAAAACTAGCTACTTCAGCAGCATCAATTCGACCAGTTAGTGCAAGAATCGCACGACCTGCTGTTAATTTAAACTCCAAGTTTGCATATACCCCACGAAGATTTTATTCAGAAGAAAAAACTGAACAAAAGACTGAAGAACAACCACAAGAATCAAAGGAAGAACCATCTCAAGAAAATAGTGATTTACCACCAGAAGTTCAAGAATGGAAAACTAAATATGAAGCTAAAGATAAAGAACTAGCATTATTAAAAGAAAAATATCAACGATCAATCGCAGATTTTAGAAATTTACAAGGTACAGCAGATAGAGAAATTCAAAAGGCAAAAGATTTTGCATTACAAAAATTTGCTAAAGATTTACTAGATAGTGTTGATAATTTTGATAGAGCATTATCAGTTGTACCAGAAGATAAACGAGCTGATCATTCTAATCATAAAGAATTAGCACAATTATTTGAAGGTATTAAAATGACACAAGATATTTTTGAAAAAACTTTAGCTAAACATGGTTTAGTTAAATTGAATCCTTTAGGTGAAAAATTCGATCCAAATGTTCATGAAGCTACTTTTGAAGTTCCTCAACCTGATAAAGAAGCAGGTACTGTTTTCCATGTTCAACAAACTGGTTTCTCATTAAACAATCGTGTTTTAAGAGCTCCAAAAGTCGGTGTTGTTAAAGGTGATTCTTAACTTATTAAATTATAAATATTAAGAATTAAAAGCAATTATTTATGTACAAAAAAATTCATATGTATACTACAAAATCCACTCCTGTAAATAAATTAAACGAATTTATCTTAATTCAATTGGGAAAGTTTTTTGTAGTTTATTTCTAACGTTTTCTTGTAAAACGTTGACTTCATCGTTAGTTAAGTTTCGAGTCATTGATTGATAATTAACTCGATAACATTGTGATTTTTTCTGGGTCTTTGGATGAACAAATTCATCAATCATTGTAACATTTTCAACTAAATCCCCAGCAGTTTCTCTAATAACTTCCATGATATCATTTTCATGGACCAATTGTTCACCATTATCTGGTAACCAAAAAGTAACATCTCTAATAGTACCAGGATATTTTGAAAATGGTTTAAAAGTTGAAACAGTATCTTTTTGAAATTGATTTAAAAATCTTTCATCTTTTGACCAAAATAATCGAATATCAGGAATACCAAATAAAATCATTGCAGCCCTTTCTAAACCAATACCAAAAGCCCAACCAATTTTATCACCATTAGTTGCAGTTTTCAATGGACCTTCTTGTAAAACCCCACATCCACACATTTCTAACCATTCACCTTTCCACCAAATTTCAATTTCCCATGATGGAGCAGTCCAAGGAAAATATGCTTCAATCCATCTTGCCTTAATTGGTTGTAATAAATCTGGGTCAGTTGAACCTTGAGCTAAAGCACTTTGTTTAGCTCTATTAAAAACTTCACCCATGATTAATTCCATATTTCTTTTCAATAATTCACCAATTAATACAGTTTCTTCATCAGTCATAGTTTCTTGTTTTGGATTAGTAGCTGAATATGGAGGGTTTGGATCATCAACAATAATACCAGATTCTGGAAACTCTGCTAATTCTTTTTTCAATTGCTCAATTAATCTTGGTCCTCTTTCCCAAATTCTTGCACCTTCCATTTGATGAAATGCAGGATAATGTGTTTTATCAATTGTATCTCTTCTATAAACATCAGCAGAAATTAAATAACCAGGTGTTTGACATTTTTTAAAAGATTCATGCTCATGAGCTGATGTATGAGTTCTTAATAATGTGTGTTCATTAATATAATAAGTATCAGTCTTTGATCGACCTGGATGATCTTTTGGGAACCCCAAATCATCGAAATTTTCTTTAACACTAACAACTGGTTTATAATCATTATAAAATGTAAATCCTAATTTTTCAATTCTTTTTTCAATAATCGACCTTATAATACCAATTGGATGATTATCATTTTTGTGTAAATCTCTGCCAGTTAATTCTATAATACTTTTTGGTAAATTTGTCCAATTATCAGTTTTATATTCTTTACCAAGAACTGTGATTGTAGATGCTAATCGTTTTTGAATTAGCGACCTCATTCTAATTAGTTTTATTCAATTGATGGGTGTATTTATTCAAATTCAAGACTTCTGGAGTTTCATGCAAACTGTTTCAAGCGGTGGGAGGAAAATTTTATACCTCATCTAATTTTTTGGAATTTTTTTTTCATCACCAAAAAATTTTATTGGATTAAAAAAAAAAAAATTAATTAAACCAAGCGACATAAAATTTTATTTCAACATCACTATTTTATTCTATAACAACGAACAATATGTTTCGAAATTTTCTAACGGCATTATGTCGTCCTAAAATCAACACAATCACAACCAACAAACCTTTACAAAGTATAATCAATCATACTCGATTAAAACATGAATATGCACCAAGATTTAAAAGAGTTAAAAAATCACATAAAGGTAGAGTTCCAGTTCGTACTGGTGGTTCAATTAAAGGTTCAACATTAGAATTTGGAATTTATGGTATGAGATTAAAATCAGCTGGGGTTAGATTAGCAGATATTCATTTAAAAGAAGCAGATAATTCTATTATGAGAAAATTAAGACCAGTTAAAGGAAAATTAATTCGAAGATTACATACTAATATTGCTGTTTGTACTAAAGGTAATGAAACTCGTATGGGTAAAGGTAAAGGTCCATTTGATTATTGGGCTTGTAGAGTTCCAACCGGGAAAATCATTTTTGAAATTAAGGGTGATCATGTTCATGAAGAAACTGCAAGAGATGCATTTAGAATTGCAGGTGATAAATTACCAGGAGTTTATGAATTTGTTAAATTAAATGAATATAAACCAAAAGTTGGGTTCATGGAAGTTGATTTTCCAAAAAAAGTCGATTATATCGAACAATTAAAGAAAAATCCAACAAAATTGCATGCTAATATTATGAAAAATAAAACTTCATCTATTCGAAAATTCATCAGAAGATGAGTTTAAAATGAGAAAGAAAAAAAAAAAAAATTAAATAATTGTGTACATATTAAATAGCTATTTTGATTCTTGAATATCTCTCATTACTCTTGCAGTAAATGCTTCCAAATGGAAAATAGCTTTATTACCCAATCTAACTCTATTTTCATAAAATGCAGCTCTTTCTGCAATAAATGGAGTTAATTTTTCACCCATTTTATCCATTAAATTAAACGATAAAGTCTTAATGATTAATGCAGCAGGAATACAATGTGATATTAAATCATTAAATTTTTTTCGGCATTCCATTAAACTATCAGTAGTTTGTTGTTTAACAATCTGATTACAAATTTCTCCAATAACTTTTTCCCAATCAGTTGGTGGTACTGTGGTTTTTGAATCAATTTCAATATTATTAACATACATTGCTTCTAACATAATAATAGCTTTTCTAATATTCCTACCAGATTTTCTTGCAATATTTTCAAATACTAAATTAGAATCTTTAATTTCAACTTCTTCTTTTGATGCAATTTTTTCCAAAACTTTTGAAATATCTTTAATTGATGGCGCAGGAACTCTGAACATTAAACATCTTGATCGAATTGGTGCCATAATATTTGATACTGAATCGGCTAATAAAATCAATCTTAAATTTGGTGAATACTTTTCCATAGTTCTTCTTAGTGCACTTTGTGCATCTCTTGTTAAACTATCTGCTTCATTAATAACAACAACTTTAAATCTTTGTTTGGCATTGGTATCAACTTGTTGAGTTTGACCAATTTCTTTTAATAAATCTTGAATAACAATTCGATCTTGATTCCCCATATCACTCGGGGTAATTTCAATATGATATGAACTACTAACAACAGTAAACTCTGTCTTTCTTGATGCACCAGTTTGCATAACTCTGGATTCAATTTTGATTTTTTCTGTACCTGACCCATATAATTCTCTTAAAGTTGCCATAACTCTAGTTTTTTTACCTGCACCACTTGGCCCAAACATCAACATATGAGGAAAATCTCCACCTGCAGCTAATCCTTTTAAATGGTTCGATAGTTCAGAATGGTAGTCTAAATTGTCAAAATCTTTTGGTCTATATTTATCTACCCACAATGACATTTTTTTTTTCTCTTTATTTTTATTCTGTTTGATGATGTATATAATAATAGTGTAAGAACTTGAAAAAAAAAATCTAGTGGAAGAGAAAGAAAAAAAAAAAAAAATACACGCGTTTTTCAATGGGAAGTTTAATTGAGATGCAAAAAAACGCGCGCCGACTTTCTTAACTAGAACTAGTTTGGTTTTTAATAGAAAAGTGTTTGAGCCGCACAAATACAAAAGTATTTATTCAGCGTTTATTCTTATAATCGATTGATCTTGATGATTATCAATAACACTATTTAATTGCTATTCGAAATGACTAAAGCTGATTCAAATTTAAAAATACATATGCCTAGGCCTATAGAAGTTCAATCAACATTGGAACGTAAAATTATGAGAGAACAAATTATGTATCTATTAGAAACAATGCGATGCCAATTATTAATTTGTAAAAAAAAGTTAGCTAATCATAATCCACCAAGTAAGCTATTAATATCGGATTTCGAAAAGGGAAATGAATATTATACTCTTGCTTTTAATGCTTTAAATGAAATCATAACTTGTTATACTAATTTATATGGAATTATTGCATCAAAATATAATTATAGTTATAGTGGTAATCCAATTAAAAAAACTGCAAGTGCCGAGTTATTAGGAAACAATGAAAATAAACATTATTTTAAAGAATTTGCTGAAAATGTCGAATCAAGATTATTATCATTTTGTGAGTCAATACCAAATAAATACTATACAATTATTCCAAATTTATATGATGATATTCAATATTTGCAATTAAAAATTGATATTTTAAAAGAAAATTGTATAAATTATGATATTTTTAGACAATTTCATAAGCTGGTATTTGATGATAATGATATCACTACAAAAACTAGAAATCCTACATCTAATAAAGGGGAACCTACAAAGTTTACTGAAAATATCAATAATACTGCAAAAGAAGTTATAGTTACTAGTAATTATAAAGACGATGCTTCTATTTTCGGTGATGAGAATGAAAATATTGATTGGGGACCAGTTGAGAGTTTTGCTGATACATCTATGGATACTTTTAGTAATGATACTCAATTCAAATCAGATGATACTAGTGGTGAATTGTTAGTAAAACGATCGCCTAATGATTATTCAAGCAACGCTATCAATACCCAAAACATGAATACCAATGAAAATATCAAAGCTACAAATAACCTAGAAAAAAAACGTTCAAAAGGTAGTTGTGCAAGTAGTAGTTCTTGTAGTATATTATAAATAAAAGTAATAATTATACAGATATCCAATTTTTTTCAAGTTCTTTAATAACCCATTCAATCCAGACAGGATCAATTGGATCCACCAAATCTTTAAAAACTAACTTAGATGCTGAAGGTAATTTACTCTTCAAACATGATAATATTGAATTCATATCAATATGATGCCTCCAATAAAAAAATGATTGATCTGCCAACTCAACAAAATCATCATAACTTTTCATTATTAGTTTCAAAATTTCATCAATATTTTCAATAATACATCCATTACAATCAATAGGTAAATTTAATTTATTCAAATTTTCTGGTAATGACATTGAATAAGCAATAATATACCATGCCGGTCTTGCAAACCTCATTGCTAAATATGATGATAATTTCGAAGTTGGATGGGCCTTTAATTGGCGTTCTAATATCAAAATTAATAAACATGTTTTGATACCTTTACAACTATCTGCACCTGTACAAAATTGATTTAATTTCAATTCTAACATCGTAAACATCAATTTAACTAATAGCTGTTGTGCATTAGTTAATTTATAAATATCACCATCATTATATTGCATATCATTAATTAACTTGAAATAACCATCTAATGTTGATCTTTTGATTTCAACTGCTGAACTTAAAAAGACATTTCGAATTAATTTTTGTGCAACTAAGCAATAATTTTCTGATATTCGATGATATGCCAATGTTGATTCATTAAAATTCCAAAAAGTGTTTTCAATTTGTGTTAAAGGAAATCGACATACTGAAACTGAATAAATACTATCAACCATCATAACTTGTCTCCATAAATCTTTTCTTGCTAATCTTTCACTATTATCTAAATTTTTGAAACATTTTGAATCTAAATGTAATCCAATAACTTGAGCACTTTGAACTAATAAACTGACAACTCTGCCACTTTGATAACATCCAAATTCATTAGATTCTGCTGGTAAAATATTATGATATAGCGATAAATAATATAATAATTGAACAAATTTTAAACTGTTTTCATTTTCAATATCTGTTGCATCAACAGCTGCCCAAACTAATTTTCTTAACCCATCTTCTAAATAAATTTCTTCATTAACTCCCTCAATTTCTTTTGTAGTCCAATCAACACCTAAAGTAATTCTACTCATATAAAGAATTAAAATAACTAAACAAACTTTATGAACTTCTTGCATCGATAGCTTGAATGGTCTACCATCTTCATGCCCTGACCCTCCTGCTTGTGTTGCTGATATTTTATATCTTAAATGGATTTGTCTTGCTTCATTAATATCAACTTTCATTGTCTCTTCACTAATATCTGAAAATAATTCACCATAAAATTCTATAAATCGTTTACCTAAAAAGTCACAAACTTCCATTGGAGGGAAATGCATTAAAACTTTATTCCATTTTGACATTCCCAAAGATCTATCCAAAACTTCTGGTAATGGAAATTCTGTCTTTAAATCATGATCTATTGTT
Organism: Blastobotrys buckinghamii (nom. inval.); assembly: GCA_030579975.1. Taxonomy (NCBI): domain Eukaryota; kingdom Fungi; phylum Ascomycota; class Dipodascomycetes; order Dipodascales; family Trichomonascaceae; genus Blastobotrys; species Blastobotrys buckinghamii (nom. inval.). The sequence continues at coordinate 117,398 of JAKTSB010000034.1, forward strand.
TTTGAAATTGGAATTCTCATTTTTGTAACATTTTCCATTGTTGTTAACCTTGCCGCCTTTGAAAAATCATCAAAATAGACTGAGTTTGGTACACTATCATTTGAACATGCTGGAACACTTTTAAAAATACCTTCTGTTGTATATAATCGATTTTTAAACCAAAAATTAACGGATATCATTTCATCATTTCTACTTGTATTAGAACTATTAAAAAGTTCTAATGGATAACCCATTGATGAAGTATTTGATGTTATTTGGTTACTAATTGGTGTATTACTTAAAGGTGCATTTTCAATTGTATCTGAAGTACTAACTGTATAATCCATCCTTGAATCTTGTCCTAAATCTTTTTGGTCTTTTCTATCAAAATTTTCTAAATAAGTTTCTGGAGTTTCATAATGGCAATATTGAACTAATCTTAATTGTACACATGAACGACATGGATGTCCTCTATCACATTTTAATTTTCTGGCTCGACACACACTACAAGAAACAGGGACCCTTCTTCTTTTCTTTTTTGGTTTGATTGTTTTTTCATCTAGTCGGAATTTATTTCCATTATTCTGTCCTTTTGAATTAGTTTCATTAGTGTTTGTTGGAAGCGTCGTCTCACTTGTGTTAGATGGACTAGATGTATTACTTGTATTGTTGTTAGTGTTATTGGTATTATTGGTATTATTTGTATTATTATTAGTATCATTAGCGTATGATAAATTCTCAGTTGTATTATTGATTGTTGACATAAAAGTTCGAGAACTATTATTATGAGACTCTGATAATGTTCTTTTATTTGATTGTTTTTCAGTTTTTACTGTAGCATTTTCAGTTTTTACTGTAGCATTATCAGCAGTTTTATCATTAGACGTATCATTCGTTTGATTATTATCAGAACTATCTGGTTGATGCAATAAATGTGCTAATGGATGCCCACTAGACTCTGGTCTGCTCATTCTTTGTTTTTAATGTGAAATATTCAGAATAAGTATCAAAATATTATTCATTCACCGGGTTAGTAATGTTTACTCCACATACAAAGACCTAGCCAGCTAAAGATATGCAAAAGTCGATATATGTTATCGGGGTTTACCAAATAATTTAATATTAGCAGAAAATAAAATCCAATAATATAATGCTAAAATTCACAGAGTATTCAATAATCTATATAAATAAATTTTGTAAATAGTAAAATAAGAGAAAAATAGGTTATTAAAAATAAAAATGGATGTTTGATTTGGAAATTTCTTAAGTCCGCTTCTTAACTCCCAACTATTAAGAATTTGGTCTTAATTATGTCTAACAATTTACCGTGTATTGCACTGCGTTTAATATTCTTCAAGCGGTTTCATTTCATGCGGAGAATCCTTTTTTTTTTTCATTGTGAATTCTCCGATCGTTGATAAGTCGCCGAATTAACTAAGAATTAATTTGGTGAATGAATTTTTGGATTTTCTTGTGGTTGTTTTCGGTAATTGCTGAAATCTTTGGTTGAGCCGTGCCGGCACCTTTTATTCACGAAATACCGTTTGATTTCCTCCAATTTATATAGCTCTTCATTTTCAACCTTTAATTGTTTTGGTGGTATCAACATTGCAAATATTTTTATACAAGTAAGTTGAATTTATTTCAAGGAGGTAGTTTTCTCTTGATTTTTGGGACTTTTTATTATTACTATAGGTCATTTCATTTGTAAATTAAACTTTTTGGCTTGTTTTATGGGACCAGAATTATATATATATATCAGTTTAAACCTTGAAATCTTTACGTAAACAAATACAAATGTGATGAGCAACTGGTAATTTCATTCGAATATTAAAGGAATTTTTTATTAGTGTTTTCTCAAGCTTATTAACCGGAAACCTCAATTGATTCTGTTGAGTTAAAACCTAAATATTGAAAAGTTTCAAGAGCTTCTTGGATATTTGTGCCTTTTTTTTTACTTGTAACATCATATCAATTGCAAAGTTAAGGCTTTTTTAGTATATTCATACAAATACACACAAAACCGCTTTGGATATTGATCCAGTAGATTTTTGAGAATTCTTTATTTACCTTTTTTTTTTCTCAAAAATAAGATATAATCACGCTACCTCAAGCTATAAATTCCAATTGAGAATATAGATCCAGAATGTGTAGGTTTCTTCCCATGAATGCTAAGAGAGAAAAAATGTCTCTAGGTTATCCAATTGCTTGAAAAACTTCCATGATATGGAAGCTGCTAATTGATTGATTGGGTAGATTGATACTTTATCGGACTTAATTCTATTAAAGCCGTTAGCTTCCATGGTTTAAAAAACAAAATTTTCAAGAGTACGGCTGATAAACTGTTTTTTTACGGCTTTTAACTTTTCAAAAGCTTTTATTTCCTGATTTAATCTGATAAACCTATTTGTAACGAAGAATATTTTTTTGTAATCGAGTTTGTTCTAGTTCTCCGGATTTAAGCGGAATTTGTCATCTGTGATTAATCATTTGTAATTATTTTACAATGAATAGATTCTACAATTAATTTTTGAGGCGGTTAAGCGCCCTTATTTGCCACTCAATCATACTGACAGGCGTCGCTCATGGTATTGTACGTTTTTCCCTTAGTCAAAACTCTTCTAATTGCTACATGAATTGAACTAAAAACCCGGATCTTTACCTACAAAAAGTTGCTATAGCTCTAGCTAATTAATTGTAGCTTTTTCCAGGTTTTTGCCACTTCAGGTTCATTTAATTTGTTAAAAGAATATCACTATGTGTAGGTTCACTCGGATGGATCATGACTGATACCCTACTCAACATGCGGCTTATAATTAGCTATATTAAGCCGCATCTCACTTGAATTTATTGTGATCTGCGGTCGCAAGCATCAATTTTTTGGTTTACTAAGCAACAACTAATCCGATAGGTAATGGTAGTACAAAATGAAAAAACAGCTATTTTAATCTTCCATTACTCAGGGAACTTTTCTCCAGCATGGATGAAAAATCCATCTATAGAACGATCTGAAAGGAGATAAAAGGAGATAATAGAGCTTAAATTACCTACTTGAGTTGGTCAGAAACATAAAAGCTAGAATATATTTCATCGAGGAGTGCATGGACCATGGCCCACTTTATCAGCTCATAAAGTTGTGATGGAAGCTACGTAAGTGAATCACAAGTAGTTCATGCATAGGTGAGGTTGTAATATATATAACCATGAGTCAGTAGTTGCAATAATATGCTATTGCTTATATATTTTTAAAAAACATTTTTTCAAACTGTATCGAATTCAATGTTAAAATAGATGAACTGCATCTAGCTTATTAACTCCAATTTTACCTATAATTTTGCTGTATACTTAACCCGTATAAGTTCATTAATCTATATTATGCAGAAATGGTAGCTATTGTTAGGGCACCAGTGCACATGGTAGATAAGCTACGATACAAGAGAGTCTGAATAAAAGTTGCCTATTACTATCAGCAGTTCTCTTGTATTTCGATTGAAAGATCAGCTAATTATGTCAATGGTTTTATGGTTTTAATTTATACCGTATATTCTGGGCAATAATTCTGATAGTTTAATGGTATTTAATGATATATTGATATATACGATCAATACTTCTAAACTAGATCATCAATTTGTTTGATGCTAAGTATAACCAAATTATTAGTATCATCAAATTATAGTAGCTAGTGGCCATTTTTAAATATGTTTGCAGGGTTAGGTATAATATATAGTGGTATTATACTTAATCAAAAGCAAGGGTTTAAACCTCTGAATATAGGTATGCTCTAGTAGTATTACACTCAATTAAAAGTCAAGTTAACTCCAAACTTCAGAATGTAATTAGTGTATTTCGAAAGTTCTATCAAATATCCCTAATACCAGAAATGTGAGTCGATATTTGAAAAAGTGAGTGTAGGACCATCTCAAATTTGGAAAAAATACCTTTAACCTCAGTAACACCACGACACCAAGTAGTCCAAGTGGCGCTAGTCCTAATTGGCAAATATTAGATTTAACAAATAAACATCAGGATTTTGTATTCTATTCGCTATCATAAAGGTGTTAAGGATATAAACCATTTGTTGATGCAAGAGATTTGTGAGATGCTTATACAATATAATCTGTTTCAACTTAACAAAGATCTAATTAAAAGATCTTTATTAAAACTTGCTATTTCATTTCACTTCTCTCTGAATGAACTTCTTTGTCTACAAGTTAATATAACTTGAGGTTCATCCTGTTTATTTATTCTATTTTATATAGGTAATTCTAATTTACAATATAATTTGGTATTTTATTATTCAACTACTAATTTGTCGATATATAACTCAACTAACAACATTTCAAAACACGAGTGTCAAATTCACTGTTTTCCAAAGCCTTAAAATCAGTAATTTGCCGATAGTTATTTGCCTTTATATAATAATTGAAGAAAGAAAAATCAATTAACTCATTAATCCAGTTTTGATAATTTTTGTTAAACCATTGATCATCAGGAAAAAATTGCTATATAAATGCCCGCAAATAGTATATATAGTTAGTCCTATATCCTCAACCCAAGCATTATTATTATAGATGGTACAGTTAAAAACTAGGTCAACTCTCGATCAATTGTTTAAAATAAATATTATACTTTTTATTTAACGAATGTTGGTAAAAATTAAGATATAATAATTTAATTTATAAAGCAGAAGACTTACATATCTAGAACATCAGTATGGGTAGATGCATAACTTTAGATTTTTCTACGTTATCTAATTAAACATCAATATCACAATGTATACTATATACTCTTGTAGTTAATAGATCCTCCTTGAAGCTGTGTAGATTTTATTGCGCTAGAATTCTAAAAGAGACGTTCGGTTGTTGGAGCCTCAAGTTAAACTAACGGCTATGTTGATTCTATTTCTACTTCATAAAAAACCTCCAGAGTTTTACAAATTGACCAAAGAGGATAGCCAATCAGAAAGAAGAAGGAAGAAAGATGATGAGACTGCGAAACGATTTTTTTCGACCAAGTTTATAGTTGTACGTCAACCTGCGTTTCTTTGCATCAGAACAATTACATGTATATCCGGATAATATATATATTACCATGGTATCCATAAAGAAGCTCTCCAATTTTAAATTGATTCGCGATCGAAGAAGTTTCAACTGCATGTCTTTGCACATTAAAATTTTCAAAAACATCCATAATGATGATCCCTTGATTTTTAATAGCTGTACTGTGGTACAATTAGATAATGACAATTAACGAGGGATTCAAGATATTATTGATAATTGTTACGAATGATTTAAAAACCTCCATTTCTATAGTGAACGAAACTTATATAAGAAGCCGTCGAATGGAACTAATGTAAGCTCAAATCTTTCACGATAATTCGCTGGATGGAAAACTGCTTTCTTGAAATCAAACTACCATCCTCCATATGGTATAGCTTCAAAAAGGATGCAGGATAACCCAAGAAAAAAAAAAATTCATCTGCTTCCAGATGCTCTCCTTAATTTAACGCGCGCAGTGCTTCAATTTGAAACTCATCGCTGAACCAATTCAATCTAAGGGTTCAAATTATAATTAAGGAAACATTCATACGGACTAGTGAATTCCCAATTAAGTAATTCACCTACTTTACGAAGAAACTTTCTAACCAGCCATCTCAATTTTGATTTCTCTCAATTTACCTTTTCCGGCCTTTTGAAACGTAAATCTACTTTCATTATGCTTCTCGAAAATTTAAAATATGTGGTTCTTAATTGTACAATATTTGATTATTGATGATACTTCTTCTCTTTCAAAGCTTCTTGCTTTAAATTGTTGTTACAACTTATTGAAGAATCTGACATTTGATTGGGAAGAAAAAAAAAAACTGAGCAATCGAAATGGCCAAAAAAAAATTTTACCCCCTGGACTGTGAGCTGGCCGCGCACGACTAGTTAGTCTTGGACCGAAGAGGATTGGTGATAGTCGACAGACTTGAGTCTATATATGATGTTAGTTCATAATATAGAGATGCATCTATCAAGTTTCAGGTTTGAAGCTTTTGACATCCATCAGAACCTCAATGATCCCGAGATAAATATACGGTGATTTAATTGACGTCTCTCGATTGAAATTAATATGCCAAATGCTTATCATATTGATTGCTGGGCCCTAAGTGTTCTATGATCTTAGAGTGGATAGAAAGGAGTCGATTTCTATTTTGATGTTAGATTTTAACTCTGCTTGAATGGTGCTTGTTTATCAGAGTCTAAAAAAAATTTTTTTATCATGTTTATGATAGCTTAAATATCGGATGCTTACTAAAAAAATGGAAAGGGATCGTGAGATGAAACCATCGAGCATAAATATTGACCAGGGATTCGAAAACTTTATACCGGGATGCTGTTTTATGTGTTACTTTAGTTGTTTGTTTATATATTATATTATATTCATGGATTATGATAATATTTGAAGTTCTTTAGGGCTTGAGTTCTATTCTATTTTAAAGTGTTCTGTTTATTGTTTGTCTATAAAATTCTGATTAGCTTCTAAAACTGTCGTTGACACTATTCTATATGCTTAGGCGATACGATAAGCTGCTTTAGGAACTTTCCAATCTAAAATTGATGGTATCATTTTACAGCAAGAATGTTCAAATTTAGCACTACCACCAAATTGGGTAGATTAATTTGATCCAGTTAATTTTTCGCGTATCTATATATACATAATTAATTCAGAATCCATGATCATCGATAAGCTTGTATCTGAACAATGATAGATATATCCATATTATATTATAATAAACAGAGATCTTGATTAGATCATTACATCCGGATTTCCTGCCATGGTGGAAGACTCAATTGTGTACATGGAAAGCTATCTGTTTCATGATTGTTCTTGTGTGGCTAACTATACACTTTCAAAAAAATTTTAAACGATGCATCACTGGCGCTTTCAAGAACTCAAGTCTGTATTGAATAATGTTTCTATCGGTAAACTAATTTAGGTTCTATCCATTTACTACAGTTTATTCTAAATAATGAGAATTGAGTAGCCCATACCCCATATATCGTATCGTGATACTGAATAAGTCAGTAGAGATACGGTGTCATAGGCCTTTATTTAATTTAAAATAATATTGGCAGTTGCTTCATAGTTTAATCTATCATTTTCAATCTAAAGTTTAATATATTTTCCCATAACAATATAAATAATAAAAACTGGCACCTTCATTACTTACTATGGCAGCTACATCTGCAATGTGTGCGACCCAATTGTGTTCGGATAACTGCATGCTTTTTATCAATAATATTAAACAATGCCACACTTAAAGTTGATTATTTATTATAGGGTCATATAATGATTGCCTAATTAAGTTAATTGATTAATGCAATTATATTGAAATACCAAGGTAAGATCCAGGATATTATTTAAGTTGACTTATTCTCAACCATACTTAAAGTTTCCTTATGTATCCACTATTGCAAATACCACACTACTTTGTATTATCGATCTTGATCAACAGCAATACTAACTTTAACGTATGCACTGTTAGCATGAAGCCTGTTTGCATGCTTAAAGGCTTAAAAGTAGTGCTACTACTATAGTATGCTGTATTTATAACACTCAGCATAAAAGACGTTGTTAGGTTTTAGTCAGTAAAGAAATTGGTATTCGTTGTTTTTATAGGCTAATTAAGTACAGTCTCAAACATGCATTAATCAGCTTGACTTTTGATGCTCATTAGCCAGGTTACGATGAGTTTCTTTATTCCTGAATAGCAATAAAGCTAATAGAATTTTTGACAAGCTAATATATATAATCTCGAGACCTTCACCAATTTTGGTGTGAATTTAGGTGTGAATGTGATGTGCCATGATTTCACTGATAAGATAGAGCATGGAAACTGTATTCATACCCTACTGATAAATTTAGCAATATTACTATAGGTGATTTATGGCAGTATAGCTCTAACAGGGGATTAATCTGGCTAAAAAACTAAAGTGGTTAAAGCTAATCTGGGTTTAGTCATTTGCCATGCATGGTTATTTATATTGTTTGAATGTCTCATTCAAGAACTTGTTGATTTTATACTGTAGTTCCGGAACTAGGAATCGACCATTAAGCCCGTGATATATACATATTAAAAATTTTTTTTTTTTAACATTGATGGTGGTTCATCTTAGTTTGTAATCTTACTATTAAGGATATCATTGCTAACTAGAACAGGCCCCAACAAATACTTTTTCAGAAATAGTAGGAAGTAAATAAATAAATAGGATAGTGTTTTTGAATCTGGATAGTTTAAACAGGTGAGACTAATTAGTTTATAAGTCACACCCTTGAAATATTTCAAGATTCTGTCAAATTTGCTTGAAGTCTGAAAGGATCCTTGAAAGTCTCAGATCTCAGATCTGAATTATCTGAATTTTTGAATCGATTTGAGTTCAAATTTACAAATTGATTCCTGATCTTCGATGCAATCGATGTAAAGTATTTAAATAGATCTTGTACATGATAGATTTAGTATTTTTCTACAGGATATCATATATTATACATATATATATATATGTATATAGATTTTCTGAGAGGGGTATTCTATGCTGCTAGAATAACTCAGTACTAACCTAGGCTATAGCTAGAATATAGCTTTTGATCGATAAAACAGTTCAATACTACTGTATGCATATTATTACATGTTTGCATGTTCATTCTATACTTCTATGCTGACTTTTTGGGCTAGGACACCGTCATTAATTTATGTTTAATAGGAACCGGTTAATTCTCTTCACAAACTTCTAGTCATTATGAAATAAATAACTAAATAACCTCTAAGTAAGTATCGGGGATTCGGCAATCAATGCTAATATGAGGCTACGGCCATAATCCAAACTCCTACTATCATTAAAAGCCTGTAAAGCAGCTTGTTAGATAGCATGATATATATAATCTGATAGTTGAATAGAAGTCTGTGATTTGGATCGTTGAAGCTATGTCTAAAGTTAGCAAGATACTGTATTGAAGAAAAAGTTATTATTGTAATACTAGCAACTTGCAGTGAGTACCAGAAGTTTCAAAGATTTACAAAATATGGAAGCTATAGTGATTTACATCACGATGATCAAGTTAGTGCAGCCAAATTTGGATAGACTGTGCCACACCATTATTGGTATATGACCACCGGCAGCTGTGTTGAAACCAGCTTTAATTGCTTAATAAACAAGACTTGATATTTTGAGATAAATTTTGCCATTTATAAATATATATATATATATATATATAGCTACAATATATATGTATAGGCATGATATTATAATCAAAGAGCTGTAGATAATTTCTTAGCCGAGATGGCAATTGATCAAGACAGCGGAAATATCCAGATGTTGTGTAATCTTGAAGTTATGAAAGAGATATACAGTAGACATTTTTCGAATACTGATCAGTGGTGTCCTTCAATGGGTTATCATAGATCATCAGACTTATACCTAGGTACAAGTTAAGTTTTTTGAGGATAGGATTGTCTATAGGAAATGTGTGATGGAGTCATATGATGGTATGTGATGAAGAGGACTAACCCCTCACGCCACAGGTATTTTGTACCTTGAGCTGCTTACTGGACATTAATTTTGATTGAATATCTGTGTAGATTAAGTCTGCCCCAAGTGAGCTCTATGCGCGGGAATGACCATCCGTGTTTGATTAGATTTTAGATACATATTTTTTTAAAGGATAGCTATCATTAAATAATAAGAATGACACCTTTAAGACTTGGAATGCACAACAGACTAAGCTCATACCCCGAGATTATCTGTACCATTATAACAAATCGTGGTTTATAAATATATTTTCTTGTAACTTTTTTTCTTGGTAGTTTTTGAATATTAAATTGGCTAGAATAACACTAAATAATCCACAAAAGCTGCTATAAGAACAATCGAATGTCATTGCCCATTAGTTCATAATTTATTATGTCTTAAGTAAAGGCTTCTGTTTAAATTAAAAGTATATATATCCGGATATTTAAGCTTGCAATATCTAATGCACTAATTTTTGACACCTAGACTAGTTGGCATATCAATGAACTAAGTTTGCAGCCCTATCTTATAATGAACTTGACTCTATTCTATCTAGATATATTAGAACTATCGGGTGATTTGAGCTCTGAATAACTTAGATCTCACTTCTGAAGGTCGATTGCAATTTTCAGATCACAGATCGACCCCTAAGAAATTCCTCGTCATAATCCATCTCTTGGAAAAACATAGTGAGTCTGACAATAATATAAAGTGTTTTATAATGCAATTCAATGGTGGATAATAGAAATGAAAATAAATACCTTTAAATCTCGATGGGATGGCGTTTTATGACGTTAACATTGCTACTACTTTAATGACTTTTGATAGCTCACAACTCATTCTTGTACTGTAAAAATTCGAGACTAATGGGGATTATAAAAATTCCAAGCTTCAATGATTGAAGTTTATGATCACAAAATTAATCATAAGAATCAGATTATACGGCTCTTAAGTTTGATCCATTATTGCTAAAAGCAATAAACATTCATAATAAATAAATATTTGATATCACCATCTTAAAACACACAAGTCACGCGTTGGGAAGATAAAAAATTCTCATATTCTAAATGATATGCTACCAACTAAAATAATAATAATAATAAGAAGTAGAAAAGCCGTTGAAATCAAAAAAAAAAAAAAAAGTCTAAATTCGTAAATACCCCAAAAACGAAATAAAACAACAATAACTATATATTAGAATAATGTAAATTCAAAACAACTTTTTTTAGTATTTATAAAATCAAACTTTCTGACATCTATTTTTTTTTTTTTTTTTTTTTTTAATATCAGTATTATTGAACGTTGAAATTGCAATCAACTACTAACGACGCACGTTTATTCAAACATTTGGCCATATTCAAAGGCTAGGTTGACTATAGCTAGCCATTCTTATACCCAAAATCTTCTTCTAGCTATTGTTACGCCAATCATTCTATCGATTGCATTACTCAAACTATTATAACGAAACAATTTCTAAACGCCCTGAGAAATAACGAATCGCTCGTCAACGCTTTTGGAATAGTAAGTCCCACCTTTTTTCCCCAAGAAAGTTAAAAAAGGCCTCTGGAGGCATCATCACAGCTTAAGCAGGTTTTTTGACAATATTTGCTTTTGTTGATCCGTATTCTGCAACTTTTTTCCACCAGGTATTAGTTTAAGCACTACTAACAAAACATCATAGTAACTAGACATAGACTTCAGTCAGCCAGACCACGCAAAAAACAGTGCGACAAACGTTCCGCGGGTTTGAACTTAAGCTTTTGTATAAACCGGTTATCAAATCTGGATTTTATTCAAGATCTTTTTTCAGATTTGAGACCAAACAAAAGTGACGCGTCACTATATATACTATTTATAAACACACAACAAAAAAAGTCACCCACACAGATAGATACCCAAAACAGGTTTTTTTTTTTTTTTTTTGGTCTACCAACCACAATTCGGATAAAAAAGTAAAGACCGTTAGAACGATTCTACAAAAACTTTAAAAATATAACGACTTTTTTTTCTTCTGGTAATCAATACATTTACTATAAGTTATTCGATTAAAATCACCTCAGTGGTATTTTTATAATAGAGAATTTTTGACAGTCTTTATTCTAAACTTTTGAGACTAGATTTTTGGTTAGATTTAAGAAAGTTTTTTAATTCTTTTTCAGTACTTCAGAGGTGCAGATAACTTACATAAAATTTCATTCTGCAACCAGGGAAAAATATTGCAGTTTCTATTTAGGCATAATTAAAAAAGGAGAGATCAATTTTCTAAGCTCCCATTCAAACAATTCATCAATTTTAAATCCTAGAACTTTTTACCCCTGTTCGTGTTTGGTCCTCAAAAAGAAAAGGTTTTGTTATTTTTATTTAGGCTTCATCTTTAACAAGCTTTGAGATTTTTTTTTTTACTCTTAATACCCACAATTTCTGCTTTTTTTTTTTTTTTCCTCTCTCTATTATTTTTAAATTTTAGTCAACACAAACATACACACAACCATTTTTTAAACTTTTTAGTTTACTTTTGCGACTTTTTTTTTCTTTAAACAAGAGATCTCTAAGATACCAAAAAGTTCAAAATTTTTTATTCTTCTATAAACAGTAAACGAATTTAAAATTTTCGAATCTTTATACTCGACATTATTCAATATAATTTGTTCTTTCTAAGAATTTATTGAGTTAAAATTATTAACAATATCGGGATATACGCATCTTAAATCTTAGCTTCAGTGCACCAAAATTTTTTTTCACCAAAGAAAAAAAAAAAGGGGGTACAACACAAAACACACACACAAAAGTTTTATTTTTCCATCCCTCTTTCACATCAAAGAGAAAAAAAAAATTTAGAACGAAGAAGATTTTTTACCTTCAATTTGTATTATACAACACCTTATAATCATCATAATAATCACCCGATCATTAATCATTAATACCATTTCAATCATCATTTATTTATAATATCATCAAAAAATGAGTGAGCCGACAACAGCAAGTCAATACCCGCATCAGCATCCTCATCATCAATCACAGCCACCACCACCTTCATCATCTTCATCACAACAACAGCAGCAACAACAACAACAACAGAATCAACCTCGTGTTTCCTCTAGATTATCAAGTTCGGCAAAGTTATCAAATAGTATCTCGCGTCGAGTGCATCGAGAAATTAGATTTGGAGATTATGTTTTGGGATCAACTTTAGGCCAAGGGGAATTTGGTAAAGTTAAATTGGGTTGGAGAAAAGATGGTAAACAACCAGAACAAGTATGTAAATTGAAACAAGAGTTAAAAAACTAACAAAATAATAGGTTGCAATTAAATTAATTCGAAAAGATACAGTTCCACCAAAATCTAATAGAGAAACCAAAGTTTTTAGAGAAATCAATGCATTAAAAATACTATCTCATCCAAATATTGTTCATTTAGAACAAGTTATTCAAAATGATAAATATATTGGTATTGTATTAGAATACGCGTCAGGTGGGGAATTATTCGATCATATTCTAACTCATCGATATTTAAAAGATCCAGTTGCATGTCGACTTTTTGCACAATTAATATCAGGTGTATATTATTTGCATTCAAAAGGTATTGTTCATCGAGATTTAAAATTAGAAAATTTATTATTAGATAAACATAAAAATATCATTATTACTGATTTTGGGTTTGCTAATTCTTTTAAAGCATCAGCTGATGGGTCCATTTTTGATTTAATGAGTACTAGTTGTGGATCACCATGTTATGCTGCACCAGAATTGGTTGTTTCAGATTCTAAATATGTTGGGCAAAAAGTCGATGTTTGGTCTTGTGGGGTTATTTTATATGCAATGTTAGCAGGTTATTTACCATTCGATGATGATCCAGCTAATCCAGAAGGTGATAATATTACTCAATTGTATAAATATATTACAACAACACCATTAACATTTCCAGAATATATTCAACCTATGCCAAGAGATTTATTAAGAAAGATTTTAGTTCCAGATCCAAATAATAGAATTGATTTAACAGCTGTTAGATCTCATAGTTGGTTATCACCTCATGCCCATTTCTTATCAGTTACTCCACAAGAATGGGATAATTCTTATTTAACTTCTCAAACTAAACCACCTCAACAACAAGCTCAACATCATAATCAATCTCAATTAGCAAGAAGTCAATCAGTTCAAGTTAAAAGTACTGGTCAAGATTCTTTTTATTCTGGTACAAGTCAATCATCAAGTCAATTACCTCATTCAGTTCCAAGACCTCAACCAATTGCATCTCATTCAGCTTCTTCAACTTCTAATGCAGTTCCAAGATATAGCCCATATTCTAATCCAAACAGTAATCATCAACATCATCGTGCAACTTCAGTAATTGTTCCATCGTCTAATAATTCTGAAAGCAATATTACACCAAATGTTACTACTAATAACAATACTAATGCATCCTATCATACTAGACGTCATTCAGTTCAAGCTGGATATAATAAAGGAGTTACACCAACCAAATCAAGTCGAGTTGAACGAACTACTGATGCAACAGATGAAATGGTCAAATCATTGGATATTCCTGAATATACCACTACAACAAATAGTAAACCAGCTACTCCAAGTATTACACCAATTTCAGAACATGGAATGGCACCACCATCACCTTTACCATCACCAATCCCAGTTGAAGATAAAGTTTCATCATCATCCAAAAATAGATTACCAAATGCAAGAAAACCAAGACCAACATCTTTCCAACCAACAACAGGTGGTTTCACAAGTTTTATCAATGATACTCCTTTATCACCACCATCAGAACGATCTGATGAATCTAATAATTCTAATAATAAAGATGAAATGTTTAGAGTACCTATGTCTGAACCAAAAGTTGGAGTTAATCATGATAATGGAGTACCAGGTGATTTTTCAAGACCATCATCTTTTAAAAGTCAATCTGCATTAAACAAGATTAGTTCTGAAGATAATCAATTAAAAGATGAAAATCTTGAATCTCAAAATAATACTGTTGGTACTAACAATTCATTAGCATCTCAAGTTACTCAAGCCACTAATACTACTGCAGCTACAAGTGCATCTAATACTACTACTACTAATTATAATACAACCGCTAGTAATAATAAGAATAGAAATAGTGTTTCTAGTACATCAGCAAGACGACATAGAAAAGCAGCAGCAAGTATTTCATATGGAGCGGATAAATTCTTTTCTAAAATTTTGGGATCAGATACTAATAATAATAATACTGATACTCCAAGTAAATATTCAACTAGATCTGAAAGAAGACATTCAATGGTTCCTTCAGGTTTTGGATCAAAGGCTAGTATGAGATCGGATACTAATAAATCAACAACTGAAAGAAAGAGATTTTCATTAATGAATTTTGCATCAGGTACTAGTTCAAGAACTAGTACCATTCAACATAATAACAATAATAGATCATCAAAAGCATCAGTCGCTGGTACTACTAATAAAAATGCTCACAATGATACCAGAAAAGTTAGTGCATCTAGTAGACATTATAGACATCAAAGTGTTGATGTTGCAGCAAGTTATGCACCAGAAAAGACAACAACCAGAACTTCTACTGGCGTTTCCAAAATTACTATGAATGCTGGGGATGATTCACCAACTATTCATAATAGTTCAGATTCTCAAAGTGCAGCTAGAAAAGTAGTTGAGTTTTTCAAGCGACGAAGTAGAATGGTTTAGATTACTATTAATTTGTTTATTTTTTTATTTTATTATTATATATATACAACATACTTTTTTTTTTTTTGGATACCAAAAACTCTTTTTTTTAATAATCATAATTTTTTATTTCATGTAATTTATAATATCATATACTCTTTTTTTTTTTTTTTTTCTTTTCTCTCTGTGCTTTCAACTAACTTTATTTAGATCAAATACATGAATCCATATTTGTAGAAATTACTAAATTACTATGGGGATTGTACAGGCACGAAGTTTCATGTGCGTTGAGAACTACCCAACGCCATTAATACTGCCGCTGTTGTAGCGCATAATTGAAACGACAAAATTTTTTCATCACCATAAAATTTCAGTAACCGACATTTCAAACAATAGAACAATAAGCTTAGGATACTAACCAGATCAACTCCAAACCCTATACACAAAATATTATATATCTAACAATGTCGCTGTTTAATATGGGTATAAACTCCATGGAGATCAACGAAGAAAAAGTTGAGTTTGCCAGAATTGAATTTGAATCATTAGGAATGTTATTCGATAGTATGATGAATGAATGTAAGAAAAAATGTATTCCAAAAGTTTATGGTGAGGAAGATTTAAATAAGGGTGAAATGGTTTGTGTTGATAGATGTGTTGCAAAATATTTTAAAGCAAATTTAAAGGTTGGTGAGTATTTACGTCAAAATAATCAAAATGCCGAAACTTTATCAAGTTATACTCATACACAAAATGCTGGTATTACACATAACCCTGGTCCAATCAGTCCTGCTGATTCATCGTCATTTTCATCAAAATAATTGCTACTATTTGAAGGTTATTTTTTTGCACATTACTAACATAGATTTATTATGAGGGTTGATAGTTGACCTGATACCAACAAAAAAAAAAGAAAAATTTTATAACAATAAGGGGGACTTTATTGAAATTTTACGACGCATTTTCATTAATTATTTTTATTCATTATATTTGTAAATAGTTTTATTAATCGAATTATTATAATTCATTTATTTGTTGGCATTGATAGAAACTCATTATCATGTGAGAGTTTTTAATGTCCAGTGTTCATACCTGTAGGAAAATTGATTGAGTGTTTACTAATATTTTGACTTGAATTTTATTATAAATTATCTATTTTAAATCAAAAAAATCATGAATCATAACTTTTTCAGGGTTTGAACAGAACTTCCAGGCTAGAAAGTAAAAATCGGGATTAAAATGATGATCTCACTATCGATCAGATACCACTGCAGGCAATAATCCAAGTGCGGCGGGGGGCAGCCCAGAGTAATATATACCCATCCGGGTAGAAAAATGGTGACTGCAGGTTGCTAATAGCGACAAAGTACTTTGCGTTAACCCAGCTTGAGTTCCTACTAATTAATCACGCTTAAGAGAACTCGACGCATTACACAAAAACATAATACCAACGCAATGCACTAAATTAATCAAGTATGAATAGAGCAATGTTAAAGCTCAATGATTCCATATCTACAGTGCACTACTGGTATGACTATCATGAGGCCATAACCAATTCATACTCTAGTTCATACCCCGGATTTCCTATAGTAAGTAGATCCTATCTCTATACATTAAGCCTGGTGTGTGAATAATCTCGACTCCATTTATTGATACAGTGAGGCCATTATAAATAAACTCCTGGAATACCAGAGACCCAACACACGACCGTGTAATAATAGGCCAAGAATAATTCGAGTATCGGAAGAAATATGATAACCAATAAAGTTTGCAGCAGAACGATTACAGTGCGAAAAGCTTAATTTCATAGATGAAACCAAAAGATGATACCAAACAAAAAATAATAATTCAGATGTCATAGTTTTATTAGCCACAAATTTGAAAGCTATTGAAAAGAGTGCGCTATTAGTACTTGAAACCACTCCATGATTATGGCAATACCACTATACCAATTTTGGCAGTGAATAAGCGTTGGATGAAGAAGATAACTTGGGGGGTTTAACAAAATGTCTTTAACAGCCATGCGCAATCTTTGTTCTTTCAACTGCACTTGATCTTCCCCCCAATAAAATAACAAACAAAAAAATATCACAAAAAAAATTAGTATAAAACCTATTAGAATTCCAGATCTTATACAAGCAAAAAATAAAAAATTTTATTGACCCACTGATACAAAACTTTATTATTATCAAAAAAACTCACTAATATTGTAGAAGAAGAAAAAAATGGACGTATTATTAACGGGTGCTAATGGTTATATTGGATTACACATCTTGAAATGTTTATTAGAACATGGATTTGCGGTTGTTGCATGTGTATCAGGTGAAGAATTTTCAAAAGATGTCAAAAGAATTGGATCAAGATATAAAGATGAATTATTACAAATTGAATATGTACCAGATATGCAAAAAGATGGCGCATTCGATGAAGTTCTACAAAACCATAAAGTTAATGCAGTAATTCATACTGGTACAGCAGATACTACTGTCACAAGAATTACAAGAGAAGCAATCGAACCAATTGTTAGAGGAATGGAAAATTTATTAAAATCTATTTATGAAAATGCACCACAAGTTGTTAAATTTGTTTATACCTCATCAGTTTATACAGCAGTTGATGATAAAGCAAGAGGTGGTCATTTATTTTTTTCAGAAAATGACTGGGCTTATACTAAATTAACTGATGGTTCAGATGAACATCCATTATCATGGGTTTATGTTGCAAAATCAATGTGTGAAAGAGTGTTATGGGAATTTGTACAAACTAATAAACCAAATTTTGATGTTGTCACTGTTAATGCTGCATTATGTTGTGGTCCTCCATTACAAAAAGTTGAAAAATTAGAAGATATGAATGAATCATTATTATTATTTTGGAAATTATGTACTGGCCAAGTTCCGCAAGATTTTATGGGTGAATATATTGACGTTAGAGAATGTGCATTAGCTCATATTAAAGCATTACAACCAGAATTTAGACAAAAAAGATGGTTGGCATTTAAAGAAGATTTTGTTGCTAAAAAATTTGTTGAAATTTCCAGATTAGCTCAACCTGATGAAAATGTTAATCCAACAAAAGTTTTACAAACTAAACCAAAAATTGATGCTAGTACATTTTTAAATGATACAAAAATGAAATTTAGAACTTTAAGGGATACAATCAGTGATACTTTACAAGTATTTAGAAATTCTGGTTTATTAAAGGATAGCGATTTTGATTAAACTTTTTTTTTTTCATTCTTCAATAATTTTTTCTAGTTGATTAATAGATAGCATTTTGGATCGACTATTTGCTAATGATTGTAATAATGATGGTGATATTGAATCATAAGAATTTTCTAACCTACCAACATAATTTTTGTAAAATAATTGATGACATTTCCAAACTAATCTTGATTCTTCTTTTGTGAAATTCTTACCTGGCCATTTATATGAAATTTTACCTTTATATGATGGTAATCCAGGTTGTTTTGGTGGTATAAATATATTATTAATTTCTATTTTCATTTCTGATGATACTAGTGTATCTAAACATTCTTTAGCATTATTGTAATCATCTTCTTTCTCGCTATTACTGGTGTTAATTATTAGATTATTTGTAGCCGTTGGAGTAGCTGAGACACCGGGTTCCGGCGTTATTATAGCCAATAGTAATAAAACAAATAATATAAGTCTAGCAAACATGTCTACTTTTTTATTATTATTATTGTGTGTGTATTTGTTTATCGGTCGTACGAAGTGTCTAATGAATATTCAAACAAAATAAATAAATTTTGACGGATAGGTTGCAATTTTGTACTTTATATATCCGTATAAGCGTCATGAAAAAGGGTATAGTGAGTGTTCACGATAGTGAGATCTTATACGCTGATAAGATCAGTTGTATCCTGCACATGCAGGATTTTTTTTATTCCCGAGTTGCCTTTTAAATAAGTACCATAATACTACGTCAGATTGCGCATATTGTTCAAAACATTTGCTACGCCAACCAGGATATTGTATGTATCATCCATCCTCCATAGATCCATGGATAGATTCAATCAATCTGGCACATATATATATGATATATAATATACCGGGATTGTGATTAAGCCCAGAAGTTGTTAATATAATATATATAATATTAATATGTTACTTCGGTGGTGACTGCAGGTACATATGGATAGACATGATCCACCATTAAGGATAACAATTTACCAAAAAAAAAGTAAAACTGCTATGCTAAGTATATATAATACAATCACTTCGAGCATGATATACTGAGCCCATGCATATGGATAATTGAGCTGTTGAATCTTGATTTTTGTATACTTCTATATATATATTATAATGTCTATCATTGATAAGCTTTTGTAGAATTGATTTAAGGATTGTATGCACATGCCCATGACTTTGGAATATATATGGATATACGAGAAAAGCATTATTTTGCTGATGATCTGCAGCGCTTAGCTCCCTACAATAAACTGTTTATGATACCAAGAGTGATATTTAAGGATCTCAAAAAATCAAGAAAACTTATCATGGAGCTATGTATTAAATTTTCAATTCAGTTCACAAAGATCTAGATAATTATAAAAAATGAAATATACTGTAAACTTGTACACAATAACACCAGTGTATTTATCGATAGTAACTCATAAAAGTTTTTTTATTTTCATACATCAATTTGTAAAATTCCACAAATCTATAAATTGCATTAATTATAAATAGTCAGTCCCCTGGAACTAGACAAAAGAGCCTAAAAATTTATAACACTATACAGCCTAATCTTGAAAGTAATTAGTTATAATATATCTGCATATGTTAAAGTACGCTGGGCATATTGTGCGATAATTCTTGTTAAAATGACTTATTATAGTTTTCATTCTACTAAAATTTAGATTAAAGAACCTGCATACCAAACTCATAAATAATCAGGTTCCAAATAGCTATAAGCCGGTAACAGACCTCTAAATATATCTTAACTAACTAACGTGGGCACATACTTGCTTGAGAATTACCTAGCAAAATCTGCAAGTAAATTCTACATCGCCCAAGATTATCTAAATAAACTTATAATTTGAAAAAAAAAAAAAAAAAAAAATAGTTTGAAATAAAACTTTTCACAAATTACCAGTAAACTACACTAAAACCCCCTTTCTTATAGGTTTATCAACCTCTAATTGAATAGCATTTTCATAAAAACAAAATGAGCCTTACATTAGTTTTATTTCTGTCTAGAACTTGATGGAAAGTTATGACTGTGACATTTCAGGGCTCACAGATCCTTAGCTATTTTGACTCTATTAAAAAGTTTACCTTATTTCTAGCTGGCCATGATGATAATAAAATCTAATGGTATAATTGAAAATCACATAGCCTAAACTAAAGCTGATAATAGTAGGGATCTTAGTATATCTATACAGAAAATTACAAAACTAGTACTGCAGTTTGAGGAATCATTGCAATGTATAATTATCATGAACAGTCTTGGCAGTATGGATGTTTGGTGCGCCCTGCACGCATCGTGTAGGTAGACTGCGGCTCATGGGTAGCCGCACCAGTGGGGCCTGTTTTTTCGAATATTGGGAAGAGTATATCATGGGCATTGATACATTGAATTTAAGTGTCACTGTATTAATTAAGCTTTATAAGTTATCATTTTTTGTTTTATTTTCGGGAACTTTATGTAAGAGTTGGATGCTATTTTTTCGTAAAGAGCTTTTTAAACTAAAAGATTTAAAGCTGTCCGGCTGCTGTGCCTATGTGCAACGTGCAACTTATACCTAGATTCAGATTTATAAGATGCGATCTGAGATTTTCAGATCAAGATGATCTTTAATAATAGAATGAATTGATCAATTAATGCATGAAATGAGACTGATTTTGGCTGATATATGGGTTGATACCGCCCTTTGATCCAAGTTATACCAAGTGAACTAAAGAGGTTCGGTTAAGGATTGTAACGAAACCGGCCAGCTGTAATAGCTCAAAATTTTAAATACCTAAAGGTTTTGGTTTATTTCGTAGTTTTTGAAAATACTAGACTCAAATAAAGATTAAACGAACCACTATCGGAATTTAAAGGTGTATTTTCCCCGTATAATAGTTATTATACTGAGCTTTTCTTCGGGAGAAGTTCGATTGACACTATAAATACAGCTGGAAATATTAGAAGCAAAAACCTGAAATTCACTATGAACAGAAATAAAGGTTCTGGAGCCATTATTCGTAATTTTAAAGTTGATAACATTAAATAGAAGACTCTAATCTGAAACACCAGGTTTAGTCAATGTTACTATCAAAATTTAGACTAAAACTCAGCCAATTCTAAGTATATATCGGTCAAAGGCAATGGCAATAAACTGAATTGACTCAAAAAATGAAAGAGAAGAACCATCACAAATTATTACTGAACAAGTTGATTGTGTATTCACGACTCTCTAATTCTATTTTGTAATATGCTGGTACTGAATAATTGAATGAGGCTAGTGGATTGATTAAAATCAAGAACAATACAAAAGAAGAAGATATTGAAGCCAAATCAATACAAGCAATAGCAAAGGAATTACGAGAGCAATAATTAAATGGCAAGAAAATTATAGTTTATCTTACACTAGAAGCTGAATATTGACCAATATTTTAACAGGTTAGAATAAAACCAGAAATTTACCAGTTTTGTTTTGCTTTAAATCTTTCTATTAAACTCAACACAACACAGGAGTTGTTAAAAAATCTAGACACCTGTTTAACCGTTTTGCACAGAATCTATATACTACTAAAGCACAAATAATGAGTATACAAAATAGATCAATTGATAATAATAAAATAATAATAAAATAATAATAAAAGGTCAATTCGTTGTTCCATCCACAGATACTTGAAGACCCACCGTTTTCAGCCCAAACTGTTTCTTCTACAA